>SSNR01000081.1:228292-351928 GCA_006937965.1 Callopanchax toddi
TTCCAACCCAGAGCAGCGTCGGCAGATGAGTCGCAGACGAGACCAGTTGGGACCTTGGACGTCCGGCGGCTGGACAGTAGAGCAGAAGAAAGGCACAGCACAGCAAAACAACCACAATCTGGTAAAGGGGCATTCAAAATGTGTGAATGTAGGCAGATTTGGTTAAAATAAACTAGAAAAATTAAATTAATCTAATTTAAAAATAAGGCTATGTGTCATGCCATTACATTTAATTAAGGATTTAACCTATTTAAATGATTTAAGAGCTCTATTTTGTATAAAACTCTGAAGAGATTGACTTCACTCCCATGAGGTTACTCTAGGAGTGACACTTTTAAAGTGAATTTGGAAAGACATTACGTCATATTTTAACCTAAGTTTAACTATTTAAAGTTTTGGAAATAACTTAGTAAACTAAGGATTGAGATTTTGATAACCAAAAATTGAGTTTTGGAAATAGTGAAATCAGTCATATTAGATCTGAAATCTAAAGTTTTAGAGGGCATTTGTGTTAAATGGCCTAAAGTATATTTTATCCTTCATTTAGATTTGAGGAAGGTATATTAAAATGGATTGGCTCGCCTTTACATTAATTATTATGATGAAATAATTATTGTAAGTAATAGAAAATTAAACATTAAGTTTGATTTAAACATAAAGTAATTTTACTAATTTAATACAGCATTAGGCTGTAAAATAAAGGAACTCTGGCTAAGTTGTTTACCAGGATGGACGCGCAGCTCACTGGAGTACAGCAGGCGACGTCAGCAGCTCAACCAGGTCTGTTTTCCATAAAAACACATGGTTAGTAACACATGGTTAAAAGGGAGGACATGAACGCGGACACACATTCACGCCACACACACCGAAAAAGGGGACAACAGGTGGAAACCTGGGAGGCCTCAAGTCACATCACCCTCTGAACCTGGCGACGGCTCAGAGGTACCGAAGCGGACTTTGTGAGGTTTGATCTGATTTCTGTGAACCCACTTGAGGACGGGTTCTTTCGGACCCTTAGGGATCCGTAACTGGTAAACGACGGGTGAGAGTTTGTCGGTTATACGGAACGGCCCTTTCCACTTTGGGAGAAGCTTTTTAGCGAGTCTACCAGAGCCGACCTTTGTCTGCCCTGGTCTAGGCGCGTAGTCGTAAAACCAAGCCCGATCACCCACCTGGAGTTCGTCATGTGAAGCTTTTTGGTCATAATAAGCTTTCCTTCCTTCAGCCGTTTTACTCAGATTTGTTTGAGCAAAGGAGAAGGCGGACTGTAGATGTCCTTTTAAGTCCTTTAGATACTTCTCATTAGTGTGAGCTGGAACAGCCTCACAGTCCCTAGGCCCATAGAGCAGGTGAAGTGGGAGTGTCATCTGCCTACCGGTCATCATCTCGAATGGAGAGACACCTGTAGACTCGTTGGGCGTGGCTCTGATAGCCATCAGCGCCAACGGAAGTTTCACATCCCAGTCACTGTGGTTNTGAATGAAAACCTGGCTAACCTGCCATTTATGTTTTAAAGCCTGGCCTGGCTCGCCATTTATGTAGCGTAATATAACCTGATTTTATCGTTATAGTACGGACACACTTCTACAAGGTTATCAGCTCAGTTTTGTCGGTTTTATGCTAAGCACTGTTAGCTACCTTCACTCAACTGATGGTTATGCAGGCATTCTAGATTCTCTTTGATTCAAAGGGAGACCTACGCACGTATATTTGAAAGGTATAACCCAGAAGCTGACTTAGACTTCAGTTATTTTATTAAAGAAAACAGATTGAATAAACAGACAGATATGAGGTAGGTAGTTGCATCTTAAGAGATTCTTCTGATGTTATTAAGCTGAGAGTTAATGACGAGAGCCCGTGATATGTTATTATCTAGGGATCTCGGCTAGAAAGGAGGGGAGCTGAGCTAACTGGATCGAGTGTTATTTATCAATAGCCTCGGTTTTACCAGGTCGGGTTGGTACCTGCTAAGACCGCTCCAGATCGCCTCGGCGTGGGGTGAGGTGGAGGTTCGTCGGTGTGATCGTTGATCTGACGAACCTCAGAGTTATCCCCGGTGACGTGACGTTACCGCAGGCACGGAGGAGTCTGTCGAGCCGGTCTAGCTGGTCCATGATCGGCTGGTGCAGAGGCTAACCGGCTTTCCCATGGCAGGTGGGAAGAAGCAGACCGATGGTGTCTGGCTTCTTAGCCGGAGCAATGTTCTCGACCGGTGAGGCTGGCTACTCACGAGCTCGGTCGGCACCCGAGGCCTTCCGTGTAGCGGAGGAAAACGGAGGCCGTGTTCTCTCGTCGAGGGGTTGACGAGAACTCCAGGAGACTCTCGGTAGCTTCCAGGCAGGAAGCTGACAGAGGGCACTTTGGACGCGTGGCCCAATGGGAAGTAGTTACCAAGTCACGTGGTTCTCGTCATTAGAAACCCAGGAAGTTTAATGGATTACTAATATGTTTTAACCTTTTAGCAAAAGTAGAAATCATAAAATAATACTGATGCAACATCAACATTCATGAATACTGGAAGAAAATGAATTAATCACATTAAGACATTTCTGGACAGTGGATTAAAGGTGGGGTCTTTAGAATGAGACATCAAAGAGTTCTTAAGTTTAATTATTAATTAAAGGAAATCTTCTTAGTCTTCCGACACGACCGGTCCTGGAAGGAATGTTGATTCAGGTTACAACATAATAAAAGAGTCATTTTAATCCAAGTTATTAGGAAAAAGATGAGTTATTGTGGTGGTGAACCAGATGTCAGAAATCAGAGATAGTAACGCTTTGCCAGCGCTACANNATTCGGGCCAAGGCACTGAACGTAGCCTTGACACCTTTGTGTCCAGCGGACGGAGAATCATGAGCCTGAGAGATCATTTCTTCTCGTAGTGAAGGCGGCACCACGAGGACAGGTGAAGAGGGAGGCCTAGCCACGTGCATAAGCACCCCCCTTTCCATCCTCAGAGTGGCTCTAACACGAAAGAGAGAACGAAGTTCAGGTATAGAGTCAAGGTCGGCTGGAGAGGGTTGAGAAGTTTTTGGATCAGCCAGAAACCGGATCATCCTGCTGATAGCAGGGTCCTGGTCCTGGAGAGAGACAATGTCGTTTTCAGAGACAGCTGGAGTGACAGAGACAAACCCATCCGACGGTTGGTCGGAGGACGTCTTGGCGGCTTGAGCTCGCGTCACCACGCACACCTCTGCAGGTGCACGTGAATGAGAAGTGTCACTCTCAGGAGGTCCCTGGGAGGTAATGTACCATGGCGTGCCGCAGTGGGCACCCTGTTTAGCCAACGAGTCGGCAAGGTCATTCTTATCTTTGTCCATGAGTAGGAGTTGACGGAGATTGTTATGCTCAACGTCGTCTACTAGAGCATCTGCTTCCTCCACAATCTTTTCGATGTGGGACAGAATTTCTGGAGGTCTCCCTGGAGGGAGGCTCTGTTGTTCTTCTACCAGACAGCGGTGTTGAAGTCCGGCAGGGAGGGTTATGGGTTTGGGTTCTTTGCCTCGGGTCCACATCCTGGCCCTACCGTAATCAACTACTAGTTGAAGGCGATTCGTGAGGTCGTTCCCTGCAATGAAGTCGGCGTTTATGGACTCAGACACGTACACTGGGTGGTCGAATTCCATCCAACCGACCTCGAAGTGAAGGAGAGTCATGTGATGTATACGCTCAGACCTATTCACAAACCCCTGAATATCCACTTTACATGGAACCAGGTCTGGTGTGTAACCCTCTATCTCAGTGACCAGACAGATGGCGTCAAAGACGAGGCGGGACATGAAAGTGAGGTCTGCGCCTGTGTCCATGAGAGCCTTAATGGTGAGCGCGTCCTCCACCCTTATAGGTAGGAGCGGCTTGTCTCTCTCACCTATTACGAAGTCACAGAGATAGGTCACCCCCCTGATGTAACTAGGAGGATGCACGTGGTGCCCTTTGTCAGGTGGTTTAGCCCTCCTCTTTTCTTCAGGGTCCCTTTTAGTGACCCTGTGCTTACCCCTAGGAATTTTTTCAGCACGGACAGCTGCGATAAACGCCCTCAGTGAGTCTGTGGGGGATTCTTCTTCTCCCCCCTCTAAACTGGAGGCCTGTTCATCGACAGCAGTGGCTGTGATTGGCAGCATGTGTCCTACTGGTTTCCGGAGGTCTTTAGAGGAGAACTTAGAAGGTAAGTCACGGTCACCACGTCGCCTAAGGCTGGCTGGCGAACGTGAGATCTTCCGAGGATTCACCAGTGAGCGCCAACGTTCAGCGCGTGGGCTCCACCTGGGTCTTTTTGACCTTTTGTGTAAGGGGGAGCATTTAAACTTCGCCCCTTTGTAGGGTGTCTTGGGCCGTGGCCCAGAAGATGAGTCAACTACTGTGTCTTGGAGCACTGTGGTGCATGAGGCCTGTGGGTTTGAGCGGGAGTCGTCGTTTGCGGGAAGCTCCGCATCAGACCCCTGTGGGTTAAGGTCGTCGAGGGAATTATTTCTGAAAATATTCCCCGCGCGCTCTCTGTATTCCTTCACGGTCGTCTTATTGAAACGATACTCGCTCAGAATATCTTTGTAGGATGGATGTAGGTTCCCAAGGAAAAGACGTTTAAAGTCCTCACATTCTTCCATTCCCTGTTCATTTGTTTTTCCGAAGAAAGCACGATGAAGCCGGGAGTAGAAGTGTTGTGGGTCTTCAGATGGGTCCTGTTTTACTGATAAAGCATGACTGTAGCCGTACTAGAATGAGTTACCTGAGAATTCCTCCTCTAAAGCTTTGGTGAGTTGAGAGAAGTCATTTCTGATTTCAGGTAATTGACGGTCAATGAAATCACACACTTCCTCAGAAGAAGTGATTTGGATGAGAAATATTTTATCAGAAACAGTGGCATCAGGAAACCTTGTCAAATGACGGTTGATTTGTTTTAGATAAGACACAAGCTTTAAGTCATCACTATAAGAAGGCTCAAATTTAGTGATAAATTCAGCCATTTTGTACAGGTCTGCTGTAGTGAGTGATGGAGCTGGTGCTTGTTCCATGGAGGTTCGCTCAAGAGCTTGTAACCTCCCACCTAATTCCCTTACCGATCTCCCAACAACTGAAAGTGCTTTCCATAAGTCGACATTGAGTTCAAACAATGTACTGTCTTGGATTCCAGCCATTTCAGGAGGAGAAGGTTCCATAGTTTGTCTTTAAAACTAGTAAAAATGAGGAAATTATGGTGAAAAAGATTTAAAACTTCTCTAAAGAACAGAATTCCTGCTCCGTTTATACCAAGTTGCGCCAGAGGGGGCGTTGCAGGGCAAACGGACCACAGGAGGGTTCAGAACCAGAAGGAGAAATGACGTCACGTCCGCTTTTGTTCTAGCTGCCCCGTTCTTGTTGACGTGCAGGTCTAGGCAAAGCGTTACCTTCTACGGTCAAATTAGAGATGTTTTTGGCAAACGCGCTTCTTAGAGCCGTTTTTAAAGCCCTTCGCAGTCTAACGACGCGGAATTTGAACAGAAAAACCGTCCGGTCGAGTCGTGTCGACCCGGAGTTTTGAGCTGTTCGGTGGTGGTTAACTCCGTTCTCGAACGGAGAAAAATCCAACCTATTTTACCCGTTTATTTATACTAACGGGCGGCGGAGGAATATTTCGGTATCCGATGACCGTCTTCACCTTATTTGCACGGTTTCCGACCGTGACTTATTTTTCTTCCGTGAAAGCTGTTTGCTTCTAAGGCTAAAAGCCACTCACGGAAGCTAGCGTTTTTCCCTGCAGTGAAATCGACGCTATTTTAGCGGATATAATCTCGCTATTCAGACGTTGTTAAAGCGTCTGTATTTAACCATTAAGGTTTACCGAACGGACAAAAGACAAAACGCACCGAAGTGATCAATTTCGGCGGACGAAAGCGTTCTTTTAACTAGACAGCGAGGCGTCCCAAGCTACTGTTAAACGAACGGACATGTAAACACAATCACAAAGTGACATAAAAAAGTGCTTAAAACACAGAAGAAGTACAAGAGGAACCCCATGAAACATACAGTACACCCATCATAATCAGTTACAAAGTTTTTAGACTTTGGTTGATAGCTGACGTGGCACTGTAGTGCTTTATCTTAGCTGTTGTTATCTGTTAGCTTAGTTAGCATTAGCCTGTAGCTTGCTAAGGCCTAACAAATATTATACGTAGACTTTATGAATGAAAACCTGGCTAACCTGCCATTTATGTTTTAAAGCCTGGCCTGGCTCGCCATTTATGTAGCGTAATATAACCTGATTTTATCGTTATAGTACGGACACACTTCTACAAGGTTATCAGCTCAGTTTTGTCGGTTTTATGCTAAGCACTGTTAGCTACCTTCACTCAACTGATGGTTATGCAGGCATTCTAGATTCTCTTTGATTCAAAGGGAGACCTACGCACGTATATTTGAAAGGTATAACCCAGAAGCTGACTTAGACTTCAGTTATTTTATTAAAGAAAACAGATTAAATAAACAGACAGACGTGAGGTAGGTAGTTGCATCTTAAGAGGTTCTTCTGATGTTATTAAGCTGAGAGTTAATGACGAGAGCCCGTGATATGTTATTATCTAGGGATCTCGGCTAGAAAGGAGGGGAGCTGAGCTAACTGGATCGAGTGTTATTTATCAATAGCCTCGGTTTTACCAGGTCGGGTTGGTACCTGCTAAACCGCTCCAGATCACCTCGGCGTGAGATAGGGGTGGAGGTTCGTCGGTGTGATCGTTGATCTGACGAACCTCAGAGTTATCCCCGGTGACGTGACGTTACCGCAGGCACGGAGGAGTCTGTCGAGCCGGTCTAGCTGGTCCATGATCGGCTGGTGTAGAGGCTAACCGGCTTTCCCATGGCAGGTGGGAAGAAGCAGACCGATGGTGTCTGGCTTCTTAGCCGGAGCAATGTTCTCGACCGGTGAGGCTGGCTACTCACGAGCTCGGTCGGCACAGAGGCCTTCCGTGTAGCGGAGGAAAACGGAGGCCGTGTTCTCTCGTCGAGGGGTTGACGAGAACTCACACTCTCGGTAGCTTCCAGGCAGGAAGCTGACAGAGGGCACTTTGGACGCGTGGCCCAATGGGGAAAGAGTTACCAAGTCACGTGGTTCTCGTCATTAGAAACCCAGGAAGTTTAATGGATTACTAATATGTTTTAACCTTTTAGCAAAAGTAGAAATCATAAAATAATACTGATGCAACATCAACATTCATGAATACTGGAAGAAAATGAATTAATCACATTAAGACATTTCTGGACAGTGGATTAAAGGTAGCGTGTCTTTTAGAATGAGACATCAAAGAGTTCTTAAGTTTAATTATTAATTAAAGGAAATCTTCTTAGTCTTCCGACACGACCGGTCCTGGAAGGAATGTTGATTCAGGTTACAACATAATAAAAGAGTCATTTTAATCCAAGTTATTAGGAAAAAGATGAGTTATTGTGGTGGTGAACCAGATGTCAGAAATCAGAGATAGTAACGCTTTGCCAGCGCTACAAAGGGATATTGTGCATGATGTTGCACAGAAAAACACTCGGCTTTCTGGAGACGTCCTAAAACAACAAAGCTTAACAGGATGACTTTCCAATGTAATCTACACTGTAAAAAAATCATAGCCTCAAAAAGTTGTTTCAATCTATCTTTATAATTTCACTCAACTTGCCTAGTTAAGTTTTGCTTGTTAAACTTGCTGTTTTGTGTTTTGATCAGAAAAACTTAAATTTATTAGTTATTCTGACAAATTGTTACATTTTTCTCATTCAGTCAACTTAAATTTGCAAGTTATAGATTTTTTTTTAAATCTGTGAAATTTGGCAGGTTTGGAGGAGTAGGATTATTGGTGATACCATATAAGTAAAATATTTATATATATATATAAATATAATATATATATTATATTATAAATATATATAAATATATAAATATAATATATATATTATATTATATATATTGTATGTATGTTCAACAAGGGACTGCATGGTGACGCAGTTGGTTAACACTGTTGCCTCGCATCAAGGAGGTTGTGGGTTTGCGTCCCGGCACTGCAGCCTCTCTGCGTGGAGTTTGAATGTGTTCTCGTGTGTTCTCTCCAGGTACTCCGGTTTCCTCCCATAGACCAAAAACATGACTGTCTGGCTAATTGATTTAGTAATTTGTCCTTGTGTGAGTGGGTGTGTGGCTGATTGTTCATCTCTGTGTGGCCCTGCAATGAACTGGCGACCCATCCAGGGTGTCCCCCACCTCTCACCCCCTGACCCCTGGAGATAGGCACCAGCTCCCCCACGACCCTCTGTGGAGGATGAAGAGGTTACAGAAAATGGACGGGGGGATGTTGAACAAGATAAACTGATTTTTTGATTTTTTAAAAATGGCTAAGCTAACAGGATTTGTTGTTTCAACTAACAATTTTAAGTTAAAACAATGTATGGTTATAATTTATGATATTTGTACAACTTGACGTTTAGAGTTGAAAGAAAGTGTTTGTTTAAGTTGAATTGAATCAAAATTTTAAGGCAGCCGGTGAACTTTCGTTTCTAAGTTGAACTGACTTACTTTTTTTAACAGTGTATGAATATAAATCACAGCAGTAATGTTTCACAAAAATGCTTTTATAATAAGTTTTAACCACCTCACACTGTTTATATTTAGCTTTTGAGGAGCCAGACTTGTGGCTTAATAAACAATAATCTGAAAATGATCAGAAACTGGACTGAAAACAAGCAGCCAAAAGAAAACTTTTAACAGACCTGCAGGAAACCTGAAGAACCATCACCAGACCATTTAAAAAGATTACAATAAAATAGATCTTCTCGAGAGCTAAATATTTTTTAAATGAGCATTGATTTAAGACTTTTGCAAAGAAGTGTTGCATCCTGTTTGACATCAAGAGATCTAACTTTTCTCTTGAGTCCCAGGGTATTGCTTCCATGTCACTGGGATTTTTAACCAGATAAAAAACATTTTGGAAGACAAACATTTCAAAATAATCACAGAATTGTCACGTGCTTCCTGGACTCCTTCCATGAGGCAGCTTTTGTGCAACAAAAACCGCTGCATGGCTTTTCTACTTTATTTGCAATTACAGCTATGCCTCGTGTCTGGATGAAAAACAACAATTTGCATATTTTCTTGCAATTTTCTGGCTTCAAATAGTCTCAGCCCAGTGAGATGCTCGCTTGCAGAAGTTCTTTGTGCTACTGATTATAAAATATATAACACAAAAGGAGTAGGCTTAAGTCTACCTTTTATATACCTACCCTTTACACATAAAATTCTAAAATATAAATACAATTTATAGAGTAATTCATCCATGTCAGAAGGCTCATCCACAAAAATGACCAACCAATTAACAAATAAATCAATAATATTAACATGTACCCTAGATTTTTTTCAAAAGGTAGTTTTGACCATGCAGTTTTTACTATCCACAAACAATGTTACGCTACATTAATTGGATATTGTTAGATGTATATAATCGCACTGTTCAAGCAGTTCAAGCCCCCCACTCTGCCTCCAAAAACACACACAAACACACTTTTGAAATCAAAGTTTTGCAGATGATTCATATAAAATATTATCCATATAAAACAGCCTGAGGGGTGTCAGTGAGGGGGGCCAGCAGACTAACAGAGGTGGGCATTGCCCCCCTGGCTTGCCTCTCTGGTGGCACCACTGGTTGATTGGTCTATTTATCCAGTAAATACTGAATACTAGACAGCTGCAGGACTCAGGAGGAGCCTGCTGTGTTTAAACCATCTAACCAAAGACTTAATGTAGTGATGCAGTAACCATTCAGCTTTTCTCTCCCCGTCAGTCTGTTGCTCGCCTCGTGCATCATCCCTCCTCACCATGTGTGTATGTTTGACGTCAGAAACTTAGGAGGGGCTCCTCCGTCAAGCTGGTTGCTGTTTGTGGTGCTGAAACAACGCCTGTCTTCTGCCTCTTCCTCCAGCATCATGCTCCTCTAACAGCCCGAGCTGCCGACCTCTGCCGTTCCAACATGCCGTTTTAGCGAAAAGTGTTCGGTATGGACTAGCGTTTTAGGCAGGAGCGGTATGGATTCACCGTGGTGTCCCATCTTCGTCGCTGCATTGGCCGCCAGCCTCTGCTCCTCACCTGCTCTCGCCGACAGAAAATTCGGTAAGCCTCCTCGAGTGATGGTTGTCCAAACAGCTTGACTCCTCGGTATCTGGAAGTGGTGCCTCCAGACTCTGGCTGAGTCGCGCAGATAAACATTTGGTGTTTATGAAAAAGTTGAGAAAATCTATTCCAAAACACGGTATTTGCTTAAAGTTGTGTTCCTGTAAAGATGCAGCAGATTGAATGAGGTCTGCTGAAGATCCAGAAAGAAAACTTACGTAATCTCTCAGGCCTAATGGACAAAATGTTTCCTGTGGGACTTTCCTTTTGGCTGCTATCACAATTCATGATAATGTAACTTAGAATACATTTTCTTGAGTTTAATAATAAACACTTATTTTTTAAGGAGCTAAATATGTTAAAATATTTAATACCTTTAATTTTTTTATGTTATTATCAGACTTTCAAATTGGGCAGCTTGTTTTATGTATGTGTGTTTATTGGCAAAATCATTCATTTATCAAATGTTGCTGATTCAAGTCTACCTGGTTCAAGATGGCCGTCATTAGCAAACAGAAATGGCAACAACTCAATCAATTTTACAGATATTGGGCAGCATTTTTGGTGTTTTAGTAGCTAAGAAATGTGATATTTTGACATTAAATGTTGGAGTCAATTCTGTCTGTTGGCAACATATCGCATAAACCATTTTATAAAGATTACAATAATGCTAAACTTAAGCTTAGGAAGTTTACATCTAAAACTAACTGGGTAACCTTTGCAGTCAACCTGATTCAAGATGGCCACCACAGTTAATCTGCGTTAGCAAACAACAATGGCTATAACTGAGTCAATTTCACAAATATTGAGCTAAAATTTGGTGTGTTAGTAGCTGAGAGTAATTCACAATGCCTACTCAGAGTGCCAGTTGATTGTTTTAAAATTTTCTTCAAAAAAAACTTGCTGTTCACTGTTGGGAGTCAATGTATGTTAGCAAAACATCTCATGATTTTTAATTAAACTTTTAGAAAGTATTGGCATCATCCCAATTTAATATGGCCGCCACACCCAACAGATCTTAAACAGCAAAAAAATGGCTACAATTCAATCCGTTTTACAGACAGGCCTACCGAAGTAAAATTAGGTTTGTTAGTAGTCAACAATGCTAACTTTGGCATTTAACTGTTGGAGTCAACCTGGCTTATCTATAAGCAAATTATCTCATGAACTCCTCAAATAATTTGAATGAAACTCAAACTATTTAGTGGTTGTGTTTCTTCAGCTGGTTATTTTTTTGAGTTGATGTAATGCAAGATGGTCACTGCAGCTAATCAAACTTAGAAAATGCAAAAATGGCTATAGCTCAGTTGGTTTTACAAATATTGAGCTACAGTTTTAAAATGTGCTAGTAGCTGAGTGTCATTTACAACACATTCTCCAAGTGCTAATAGATTGCAGGAGATCTTGTAATATTGCATCAGATTGTGCATAACATTATATAGCCGACAGTTCCAGATGACCAAAACTTATACAACAGAGCATCCATTGTTATAACTGTCCTTTTCTTTGTTACAACTTTAGCTGAGAGTCTCCTCACTTCTCCCTGTGAATTTTACACTTATCGTCACACCTTCTGATCTGCAGCCAGAACACACACGACAAACTTTATCATGAGCAAATATAGGTTTCCGGCCAGCACTAAAGATCTGTGATGATTCATACCTCTAGACACAGAGCTGCATCATTTTCAGTATATTTAGAACTGGAGGATGTCCTTTCAGTATGTACATTTCTCATCCTCTAATAGAACTGCCTGTAATCTGGGCTCTTGCAGGACTATCAGGTCTAATAATGTACAGTAGTATGTCATGCTTAGAATTTACCAGTGTTTTGCCGCCTATCCTCCTGCAAGTTAGCAATTTTGTATGGAATACCTGGTAATGAGCTAGTACTTATTCTTCGTATGTGCTTTTTAAAATTTAATTTTAACACAGTTTCTCTGTGTGTTTTAAGGCTAAAGTTCGTTATTCAAAGTAAAGTTTGTGATGGTCATTTTTTTTGTACACAAGCACTCATTCATTCATTAAAGAAATCCCTGGTGATGTGACAAGCAATTGTAAAGTTTTGAATCAAAGCATAAGGGTGCCAAATTTGACTAAATTATTACAAACATGGATCTGTGAATACACTATTTGTCAGGAAGGGCGTCAGAAAGAGTGTGTAGTCCTGAATGTCTACATGAACCTCATTTATTTCACAGCTTAACGTTCAATTTGTGCAAGTTATGATTGTAAGTGCTGTTCTAAAAACACACAGTTTACCCAAACATGTTGTGATTTCTAAAGATTTTACTTTTCATTGCATGTGAGAGCAAACCTGTAGTATGTTACAAAAATACATGCTGAAATTAGCTCTACCTTTACTAATCTGCTCCAAAGACGCTAAAACTGAGTCATTAGTGACTGAATTTAAAAAAATCTGACATCGTTTAGCAGTTAAAGGTGCAATAGAGAATTTGCAAACAAGCTAGGTATAGCTAGCTATTTTACACAAACACGTCCCAGAGCTCTCACCACTCCCGTCGGGTATAATCCCTAGGCCGCGCCTCCCCCAGACATGGGGCAGTGCATTTCCACAGTAACCAACCGTTGAAATGCTATGCTAATGTTCACCCTGGTTTTTCCTCTTTCTACGTCCAAACATTTTTTGTTTTCTGCTACCTGAAAAAAAAATTGTCTTTTTGAAAATCTGGTGGTTTTTTCTAAAATTGAAGCGGTATCAGCCGGCTGTTTCTGTCCTTCTCTCACTTCCGGGATGTTCTGCTGAAAAATGCTCCAGTATGCATGAATAGAGGATCCAAGGAAGTGCGGAAGTGAGGCGCTTCAGCGAGACAGACAGCCAGATTGTCCAATAGTTGCTTTTGGTCTGAAACGTGTAATTGGCTGAGGTTTTTAGATAACTGCGGGACAACCACTTTATGAATTTCTTTTGGTTTTTTTAATCGCCACAATATATTTATAGCTGTACTATGTTAGAACGTTGTTAGGAGGCATGAACAAAACCGAAAGCATCTTATTTATAACTTTATACGATGTTTTAAGGATTTCAGTTACTGTAAAAAAAACAAGGCATAAACCTGAAACATGACAATCACGTTCAGCATTTTATGTTAGTACCTGACATAAAAGACAACATTTGATCTAATTATTTATTAACTGTGTCTGACATAGCAGCTTAAAATGTAACTAATCTACTGAACTAAACAGAATATGCAGTTGTTTGATTTTTTCTGTTTTTAGCCATGTATAAGCACATTAGAATGCTGTGTAAATGCACTAATAAATATATTTAAATTTCCCAGCTGCACATTATAGAAAAAAGCAGTTGACAGGGGATGGAAAAGAGGAGTATAGACATGTAAGCCTTAAAAACAACTAAACACACAAAAAAGACAGCATCTGGAAGGGATTCATTTTTCAACAGTCAGTTTTTCATCCTTTAAAAAACTATTTGAATCAAAAATTTCTATGTAAAATAGCTAAGAATTTAGAAATCAGTTTCATCTTTTGTTATTAATATAGTTTTACAAATCTGAGTATCTTTCCAAAGGGTTTAAACGTCCTCTAACAAATGACTAAATACTTTGAACCAGCTGACGTCAGAAGATCGCTCAGCCTACAGAACAAGAGAGATCATAGAAGAGTTATTGTTCCTGCTGACATTAGCTACTAATCAGTTTTGAAAGTGTAATTCAAAATCATTCTTAAAGATATTTAAAAAAAACACACACACACACATCAACACTATAACTCCTTGACTGAATCTAAAAAGTTCACCTTAGTCCTCAAAAAATGAAAGATTTTAAAAAATCTACTTAAAAATGAAGTTAATTCTGCAACCTTCATTTAAAGAGTGCTGGAAGGTTATTGCCTCGTTTAAACTAAGTTACAAGCAGTGTAATTTGAATAATGACTATGTTGATTACTGAGCGGTGTTTAGCCAATACGAAATTTGCAGAAATTGATTTTGGTATGCAGCCACCCTTCAGTGCGTCTGCCCTCAGAATTCCTCTCAGGATTGTTAAAATTCTGTTCAGCATCTCTGTTCTGTTTGCAGGGGTTTGGCTGTGCTCTGAATCCCAATAACGGCTAACTGAAAAATCCCAAAGCCTTTTAAATAAAGTCAGCTGCGCTCAACCTGCAAGGTTATGGTTGCTTGACAAGAAAATGAAAGATTACTCTAATGAAGCATGAGCTTTCTGTATACTTTTGGATTTGAGAGTGTAGCTGTTATCTTGTCCACATGAAACGGGACCACAGAGATTAGCCTGAGCACACAGTTTACCCGTCACGCTAAGTCCTTCACTGCTGTGTATTGATTACGCTGATCACCTAAGGCTTTAAGGGATTCTGTCCCTGCTCACTTTAACCAAATTTATAGTAACAGTTCTCTTTTACACACAAATTTAGAAGCATAACAGAAGATGGCTTCTCATCTCCCATCTGTAACTGCAGACATTATGTTTTAAGGCTCTGCTGCTGGGCTTTTTATTACAAATGGCTTTCAGCAGCCATCTCCTAATACTGGCTGGGTTTGATTCATGGGGTTTCTCTGCTTTATCTGTTTTCTACAGGCCTCTTACTTGCAATATATCTTAGGCATGAGGGATGATGCTAAATGTCCTAGTGGCTCTAAATCATTTGGTGGGATATGCAGTGAATTTTGTACATATTCTATACAGTGCAGGTTGTGACCATTTTGCTGCACTTTCAATTAAATATTTAGTTTTTAATCAGGTGGCAACATACACTCGGATTTATTTCAGTTTCTCTAAACAGTGAGGAAAGAAGAGAAACATACAAGTCCAAATGAAAATACAGCTGAAATTAAGTTTTTTAGTTCTAAATGTAAATTGTAGGAAGAAATCGAGATTAATTTTTGTTATAACATCAATACATTTGACTTGAGGGTGTTACAAGTGATACTCAGATATTTTGAAGTGGGTTTCTGTGGAAATGTTATTCCTATCTTCCCTGTTGTGGATAGCTTTTTGAACAACCTCAGTTTGGAGAAATAGATTTTTTCTGATCAGATATAAGCTAACGGCGAACTTGACGAGACCAAAACTGGCTGTCGCTGTGTTAAAATGACTCAAAAGTCAAAATGTTGCAGCAGTTTGTGCAAACGTTACTTTATTAAACCTTTAAATCACATCTGCAAGTGTAAACATCAACAGCTGCAACAATATGTTGCACTAGTTGTGCAGTTTGAGGCACTTCCTGCAGGAATTATTATTCTGTCAGAATAACTGGAGTTATTTTAAAGGGATAAATCAGATATTTGAAAGTATTTTTTATGAACAATTTATAGGTTTCCTATTTGTTTCCTCAGTTTAGAGAATCATAGATTAGTTCTGAGACAGGCTAACAGTCTCAGTTACAAATTGTATTTTTCTGCTATTAAAGTTTTCTTCTAAATGGCAGTAATCCAATGTGTAACTGGCCCAACTTTGACAATCTGTTAGCTCATTGGTCTGGTCAGAACTCATCTGTGTTTCTCTAAACTGAGGTTGTTGAGGAGCTATCCACTGCAGGTAAAACTGTTCATATTATTTCTCCAGATCTCTACCTCCAAGGACCTGAACTATCCCTTTAAGGGATCAATAAAAACCCTTACAGTTCTTCTTAACAATGGTGTAAAAAAATTCTCCCAACTTGTCACATTTGCATTTGGTTCCTGGCGTCATGTTTTATGAGGGGAGTGATCTTTCTGGATGAGCACTTCTAGCAAAAAGTGACGACTTTTCTGAGTAATGAAAACTCTACTTCTAAAACTCTGCCTCTGACGAAAACATCATTAAAGCAAAACTCGATCCAAGGATAAGAACTAATAGAGCCGCCAAACTAATATAACCCTCTCTCACACTCCCAGTAAAGGTCGCCGTGGATTTCTCTGCCTTCTCTCGGGATGCCTGATCCACCCCGGCTGATCTAGAGGGTCAGCTTAAAGCAGCTAGCATTTAGTTCAGACTTAATTGACACCTTGGAGGAGAATCCTCTCTAGAATTCTCTGAAGGCGTTGACTTAATAACCTATCGGATTAGATTTGATTGTGCAGCACATCCCTTCTTTGGTTGAATGGCATTGCAGGGTGATTAAATGAGCGCTGTGTGTGTGTGTGTGTGTGTGTTTGTGTGTATGTTTTAATAATCTCAACAACTTCAGTCGTGAGTATGAGAGGAACTGATTGGCATCAGGGTTTTCTGCTATCATCTGTTGTTTTGGTGTAATATTTGTCTATTTATTCCTAATAATTAACAACGTACTCTTCTCATCTGCAGCTGCAGAACGAATTTTTTATTTTTTTTTTGTGGTTCAGGGAGACAAAAATTATAGCTTGATGAGCTATTCAAGTGTGGCTGATTTTTTTTATATCAGGAAGGGAAATTTGACTTTTATTTCTGATGTTTTAAAAAAAATGTTATGTTAATCTTAAAAGTATAAACACTACTTAGAAAAAAGTGCTTGTAATGGCAGCACGGCTGATGTGACTGAACGCAGTCATTCCTTTTGAGACTTGAGAAAGTGCATCTTATTAGAGTCCTTCCTGCTTTGGTTTTAGGGCCATGCCCACCTCTGCAAATGCTGCTGAAGTGTAGCTTAATCACCTGTTCTGAGCCAGGCTCAACCCTCCATAAAATCTGGCTGAAACCAGCTCAATACGCCAACACGCCTCTGGTCCAGATAAGGAATTTATTGGCCTTTTTGCCCGTGAGAAGAAGATCTCACACATTCTGGTTGTTCCTGATTCTATGGAGCGGTTTCTTCTTCCAGATGGCAGGAGATTAAACAGCTTTTGAGGGAAGTGAATTTCTCACAAAACTGAGTGCTTTTTACTTTCATCTCCCCTTGAAGATGGTCTCCAAGGAGGGGAGTGACACCCCGATGACTCTCTCAGCCTTTCTCGCCACACGTTGCAGACTCTTCCTACAAAACTGTGATGCAGCACATTATTAGGCAGATAGTTTTAATCTTTTATCTTTTTTTTTGTTCCCCCTTAGAGGCATCTCAAGTGAGTAAATATGATTATTGCACTCTACATTGTTGACAGAACGCTGTTCCTTCGTGTTATAAAAAAAGCTGTGTGCTCACCTCACGTTCCTGAGCTTCTCTGCCTCGTGACGCACAGGAATCATCCTCAGCTTTGGAGAGGAGGAGGAAGCAGCCATCGTTTTGAGGTTGAACTGTGTTGGTCAGTCTGGAGGTCACTCCTGTGTTAGCAGGGCCACAATTTATAGTGAGGACAAAAAGATGAGGATTCATAAACACTCACAGGGAGTCACATGCTCCTTACAGTTGCATCATTTAATTCCTGTCACTACTGTCTGCTGTGTTGCATATTAGTTACGTTTCTGCCAGAGCTGCTCAGATCCATTAAAATGCAATTAGTTTTCACGTCTTCATGGCCAGATCTAATCTACAGCTAACGCTGATGGCTGACAGCGATGGTGGATCCTGTCTCGTGTTAATAATTTGTTTATACGCCACAATTTCATCACATCAGCAGCGTAATGAACTGCTGAGGGACATTAACCTCAAATCCACTAAAGACACACTTATTAATGTTCTGTTTTTAACACCTGTTTATGGTTTCACAGTGGTTTGACCTTTCCCCACGATTTTGTTCTTAAATTGAGGTTGCACCAGCTGCTATCAGCATTGGTTTTAGCAAAATTTGAAAACAATTTCATGCAAAATTTAAAGCATTGTAAAGGTTTACAATATAGTATAAGCATAAACCGCTCTGACTCACTAGACGTGTTGATGCTTGGAACCTGAGCTTAAATTCTCTGGAAGTATTCTATCCAGTTTGTGCGACCCCATAATTGGTCAGACCTGTTACAGTTACAGAGGCTAAACTTGAATCCACATGTGGAGGACTTGATATTTTCCCTCTGGGTCAGGTTGTGTTGAGCTCACGAGGAAGAAGAGGACGTGTCGCCGTTGGATGTGCTCCGGCTCTGCTCTTCAGCACTCCATTACACCTCCGATGAGGGGGTAAAAATCAAACGTCTGCATCGCTCAGAGCAGGTCAGAGAAAAGGTCAAGCCGGCCTATTTCTAGGTCCTCTGTCGCCGCGGCGATGCCATCTTTAATTCATGGCCGTTGTCTGGGCTGTCGCCTGGAGCTGGCAACTGACTGACTGAGAGTGACCCGTCTTACTGGGAATTCTGCAAGAATTGTGTTTGGTTACACTCCTCCAGATGTCAGGTGGTCTCCAGTGGTGTCAGGTCCTCTCTTCAGTCATACTGACCTCAAATTCTCTGCTTCAAGCTCCTACTAATTATTCATGTTAAGGGCTTTTAGATTTATTCTCCCATGCATTGTATTTGCCCTCAAGAAAAAGTTCTACTTTTTGGAAAGGCACTTTTTCTGTTGTGCCAAATGTGCCTTTGTCATTTAAAGGGAAACCTAAAAAAAATGTACCAGACATTTAAAAAAAAAAAATTGACACTTTTCTAAAAGATAACATTAAAACAGATTTTATATTTTTGGTATCAAGTCCACTACAAAACAATGCACTTTCTACTCGCTTGTTCAAACTGTTACCATTATTTCACATGAAGAGTTCCCGGGGATCTAGTCTGAATCTTGGCTCCTGACTTGTTACATGAAGCTCTCGACAGGAACAAAAAAAGCTCGGAGGCGTTTTTAATTTGAGCAGAAGAGCCTTAATGACACAAGCTGTTTGAATCTACGAACACGGTGTCAGGCTTATGCTAATTTGCTTGCAGGTGATGTTCTCCGCTGTCCCCGCTCCAGTCGTGCTCTTCTCTCGATTGACTCCTGCTTTTATTGCAGTTGTCACCCACTGCGGAGCACTGAAATGGCTTTTTTGGCAAGCAGCACAGGTGTGTGTGATTAGAAATGAGTCACGCGTCCTTGGGTGGCAGCTTATATTTAAGGTAAAAAGATAGGTTGTTGCCCTCAGAGAGTGAATGAAATACAGCCATAGCTGCAGCGGGCTCCAACTCCCAGCATTCTCCTTGGCTCCACAGACGTGGCAGATGGTATCCCAACACCGGCCAACCACCTGTGAGGGGAAAAATAGCAAAGACTTCTTATTCAGCCTTGGGTTTGACCTCGTGTGGGGACAAATTTAATGTTCCATGCAAGTTCAGCCAATCACAGCCGGACTTTAATTCACCCTGGGATTTGTATTGAAACGCAGGCAGAGAATGAACACACGTCGATGTGCTTGTATCTTCCAGTAAAATGGGTTTTTGTCATTTTTGCGTAATGGTTACATTTGAATGACCTTTAAAAAGGTCAGAACTCTCTGGGAGACCACCTCAGTTTTGTGTCTTTTGTGAGGTTGTAGCTGAAGGTTAAAAGAGAAAGCTGTAGAGAACAGATAGTCAGATCTGCACACATTTCTGGAAGGTTTTATAAAGTTTAGCATCTCAATGAGGTGAGTAGAAGTGTAGCTCTGTCTACTATCTCATATTTTACATCTCCTGTAAATACAAACCTATAACTACTTTAGTATCTCGTTAAAAAACCTATAAGCTGTTTATCTACTGACCCGATCCTCCTGGACTCTCCTTCACACTGTTTTTGTAAACTGGGTCACACAGCATCTATTATAGAGGGGAAGCTTCTGTACAGGAAGAGCACCTGCTGTTAATGCTCAGCGAGTGTGATTGTTTTCATCAGTCAGTAAATTGACATGGTTAACTGCATAACAGGATGTCAAAATACAGCCCTGTTCCCCCAAGAAAGCTGGCTTTTATACGTTATATGATTGTTTATTTTGAATAATTCTTTTACATCCAAAAACAATAAAGTTATTTGGAATCCTTGAATTATGGAATTTACAAATCTTTGTACTGACTAAACAACCAAAATGTGTTTGTAATAGTGAATCATAGCCAGATTATTTAACCACATAAAGTTAAAGTCCCAGCATTTCCTTTCAAACCTGGGTTTAAACTGAGATCATCTTAAAAATGATGGAGTGAAGGCCATTTGGGGCAAATCTTAAAAATCATGTAATGTGTAATCTCAATATCACATCATTGTGTATGATCGTTTAGCACTTAGAGTACTGTATGTGTTGTGAAAGCTTCTCTGTTGTATCAGATTTTAGCTCAGTATTTATAGCACTAATTGAGTTATAGCTGTTTTTGTTGGCTAACATTGATTAGCTATAGTGGCCATCTTGAATGGGGTTGACTCCAAGAGTGAATCAGTTGTAGAAGAGCATCCAGATCAAGTCTTCCAGAAATGTTTTTTTAATTCCTTCATTTGTTTATGAGACATTTTGCTAAGAGTACAAAAAAATGAACACGCACACAAATGGGCAAAAACATTATTTCCCTCTTTTTATTAGAAGTTAATACATTCAGATATTAGCAGCTACCATATTTAGCTTCAAATTTTATTGGTAAACCTAAATAAAATATATATATATATAAATTTAGAATAAAATTCATTTATAGACTATACTAAATATTTAGAATGAAATCTAAAAATACAAATAAATAAATTAAAACTAAATATTTTAAATAAAATCTTAACTAATATGATGTTAAACATTTTTCTTTTGAAAAAAATTAAAATTGACTCAGAAATTTCATTTTTGAGCCAATTCTAAATGTAAAAAAATAGATCTAAATACATAGAATTAAATCTATGTTCATAATCTAATCGAAATATATATCAATTTAAACCTGAATATTCAGGATCAAGTTTAAATATGACATTAAATGTAAATTTAGACCTAAATGTTTCCCGTGAATCTTTATGAATGTGCAATGAAAACCCAGGAAATCTGATGTTGAACTGAATCACGCAGTTTTACTGTTAAAGGGTCTGAGAAACTCCCACATGCAGGATCTTTTGTCCTCTCTAAATATATTTTTAACATTATTATTTGGATTTATGTTTCAATATTTAGACAAAACATTTCCTAAATCAATCTGGCCTAAAAGTGACTCAAAATTTCACACTACTTTTTGTAGCTATGAGGAGCTAAACGTTACAAAATGTTAGAGTGGTGAAACGTAGCTGCAGTTTTTTTCTAACTAATTAGCGCTTCATACACTTTTTGCCTTTTGATAAAGAGCAATAAATATAATTTGAAAGGATCTCATACAGGAACCACGGCTTTAAATATCTGCATATTTTTGCTTAAAATAAAGATGTTTGATATTACATTTGATGTTATTTTAAAATTATTTCCCTGTGAAAATATTTTAAAGCTTTAAATTAAATTAAACGAATTTGTCATTCCTTATCAGGGTTCTTTATTAAGATAAAAACCTGGTTAACTTTTTTCCTTTTATCCATTAAAAACATTTTTCCCAGCCAGTGATAATCAGCAGCATCCACTCTGATTGCATTTTAATTAAAAGGCACCATTTTAATCATCTCTGGCTTGGTGTCGCAGAAAGAGGATGTACCATTATCCCTGCGCATCGCACACACACATGCACTCAATGCACACACACATAATATGTGAGTCACTATGCATGGCTGGGTGCGTCATTAGTTGAAAGTCATAATTAATATTGAGAGCTGACAAGGCCTCCCAGAGAACCCATTGAATTATGCAGCAAAGTGATGAGGAGGTGAAGCTGAATGGACTGACACTAATTGCAGAGTGCTGAGATGCACGGTCAAGAGGGACTGCAGAGTCCTTCACCTCCGAGTGAGTGCTTCACATAAGTTTGGGATTATGTTTTCAAGCTAGAATTCCTAATAATTTAGAAACAATTAGGTATGAATTATGTCTCCTAATGACGATTAATATTGTGCCAAGTTTTTAAAAAATGGCCAATCTTTATGTTAGAGCGCACCGTTGTAAGAAGTAAATCTGTTTTCACAGCAAATCGTTCAAATTTAGATGCTTAAATTGTTTAATTTGCTATGAAATAACTTTATTTAACAAGTTTGATCAATTAAAAAAACATTTCTGTGCAGTTAAAAAAAGGAAAAACAAATAAAAAGGTATTGATAAAGATGCACCGATCAAAGTTTTCAGTGCCGATTTTGATGTTGTGTTCTGATTAGCCATTTAAACTTTGAACAGATCCTATTTATTTTAAAGACTTGAATTTCCAATATGCATTTATTTAAAATTGCTATAAACTTAGAAAACATTGAGGCTGCAGCTAACATTATTCTCTCCACTTGTCTGTGAATAAAGAACAAAACAAATGAATAAATGGTGAATGTCATTTCTCAGAGGTTGTGTTTATTAGTTTGTCTGACTTTTGCAAACATGCTTTATTCCAATTAATCTTAAAGAATTGTAAAATGTTTTAATTATTAATATATGTTCTTTCTAAGTTTTGATTGGTTTAAAAATGTCACTGGGTTTATAATAAAATTGACAGTTAAAACCTTTCCATTTTCTCTGAAACAAACAGAGATTTTTCTCTAATGTCTCTGTGGATCAGGGCTAATTGTTTCAGTGCATTTTTTTCTGTTGTTAAAGGAAAACATAATAATATAATCCCAGTTTTTACCATTGAAAACAACAGCCATTGCCCTTTTGCCAACATCTATTTTCAGCTTTAACGTCTTTTCTTTAGCTCTCCTGTAGTAAGACAGCACTGTAGTAGTTTTATCTTCCCATTAACATGATGAACGCACTGCGTATGAAGCAGAATAATATTCAGTAGCTCCTCCTCGGTTCAGGACATTCTGCCTTTTTGTTCCAGAGAGCTCTGTGACCCTACAGCACAGTGATGATGCCTCACTCTGCATCATTAAATAGCCATTTCACTGACATATCAAAGCCATTACCTCTGAAAGGCGTAATTTCACAAAAAGCACCTTCTGCTCCTAAACAAAATAGCTTTTCATTGTGTCTCCATGATCTAGTTCCCCCACAGATACAGCTTATGAGAATAAACGAGCAGAGTAATGACGCTATTGTCAAATCAGGGTGGGAGAGCAAACTTTGATGGCTGGAAACTTTTTCTCCCATTCACACGTCCTGATGATCTGTTCTTTCTGTGTGGATTGATTACTGAGCTTCCTGCTTCTGTCTGTGCTCGTTATTAGAGAAGTCTGACAGAGATCTCTCCTCCTACTCAGCCTGTTCTCCCTTCATGGTCACGAGCTGCTCATCGCTGTCTGTCGAGGCCATCGGGCCAAGAGGGGGCATCTGCTTTCGTCACTCTGCCTGGTGAAACACAGGAAGAGAAATAATAAAGACAGACTCGAGGAAAAAGGGATGAGTGTCAGCTTAGGTGTTTACAAAACAGCAAAACACTGTTGTGTTTGAGAGATTGACAGATAGGAGCAAGGCACCTCATCAGAAGCTCAAAGCTGTTACCTAACAGTCCCCTTTATGCTGAAGGGATATGAAATCACCTTCAGCATAGAAAGCACTTCTTCTTTTTTCACCTCCCAACTTGTATACATGCAGAGGATCACCTGTGCTGATCAGCAGCAGAACAACAAGTCCTCTTCTATTCGCTGCAGCTCCCCTGAGTGAGATATGAAGGGAACAGCTACTCATAACGCTCCCACCATCTGTTCTTTTATTAGTCTGGAACACCGATTCTGAGTCGGAGCATTTGAAAGTTCATTAATATTCATACAACGCTCTAATATGGAGACGTTGCCAATGGAGTCGGGGTATCGGTGTCGCAGTCAGGACGGAAGAAGTCACACTAATTGATGATTGATGGTTCTGCTGTTAGCTGGAGTTAACGTACTACCAGGCTGTACGTTTATAGAACTATGATGCACCTAGATATTGCAACATTTAACTACATTTCTTATTTTGGGTTTTTAGGATTTTTTTAACATGTTACTGTGAGATTTTGAGCTGTGTTTTGATTGGCTGATCATTCTGTTTCTCTGACCTTCAGGTTGTTTGTTTGAAGACGAGCTCTGTGCACCGTATGAGTTCTGCATCAATGGTAAGTTTGATTCAAACATCTGTATACGTTTGCTTCTCCATGTCTAAAAAGGTTTTAAAATATTTGTATGCAACATTAGGGTTGGCACTACCCTTAAGACCCTTTTACATAGGATGATGATGATCATGCTACTACAGAGGTTGTTGTGGTTTATCATTGTGATGGTAACATATTAGGGTCCAAGGAGTTGGTGAGTGTGGTGGAAGCATAATGATGTTTGAGAATTTGAAGCAGGACACTGACCAAGCTGACCTCATGCCCAGGCTATGACCCCATCGATGTGCTAGCTTGGAGTGATCTCCCTCCATCATGATGTGGTGAGATCGTGAGTGTGTGTGAAAGGATCTGCTGCTTATATATAGATGAGATGCTAAAAATAGCTTGAAAAACCTATTTAGCGAGTACAAAGAGCATAGCAGCATCACTTTTGGCTTCATTCTGATGAAGGGTTTTCTAATTCGCCCTGATCCAGTCTCATTCTAACAGGTCTTGTTAGAGAGCTGTGAGAGCTGCAGTCCTGCTTCTTTTCCAACTTTTTTTGTTGTTCCAAGTTGATTACCTGGATCAGGTGTGTTCAGCCAATCAGAAGTTCATGCATGGTTGGAAAACCATCAGGACTGCGGCTCTCTAGGACCAGGGTTGCCATGTAGCATAAGCATTAGTCTGTCTAAAAAGATCACCAACACAAGATTGACATTTTTAATGTAAATTTGGAAAAAATGAGAATATTTGGACTTCATGTGTGCAGATTTGACTCATTTTTTGTAGTTTTGATAGAAGTTACAGATAGGTCAAGAATTCTTAACGTTTTACTTCCATTTCTCAACTGGAGTAAAACATGTTCACAGTTTAAGCCAGAGTTAAATTCATTTACTGTTTTTCCTCTCAAGTAAAACTGGGTTTCTGCATCTGAAAATACAAGCACTTTAGGTCTGCAGAGACAGAAGATCCATACACATTTAATCCATCAACCTATGAACTTTAAGCTGATCTTCAAGGGACTTGGTTTGTTTCACCAGGTAAATTGCATAAAAGAGTAACAGTACTGTAAACAGAAATCTTGCGTTAGCAAAGCTTTAACTGAACGGAAATTCACCTGTTAATCTTTATTACCTCCTAAATCTAAACATTTAACTTAAAAATTGCTTTTAATTCCATTAAGATAACATCAATTTAGGTTAATGGGGCAGCATGTAGCTCAGTTGGTAGAGTGGCCGGTCTGGCAAACGGTGGGTCACCGGTTCGATCCAGCTCCAGCTGGGTTACTTTGTCGTTGTGTCCTTGGGCAAGACACTTCACCCACCTTGCCTGCTGGTGCTGGTTGGAGGGACTTGCGCTGGTGCGTGGCATCCCAGGGCAGGTGTGGCTACAATGCAGCTTATCACCATCAGTGTGTGAATGTATGAATGACTGTTGTGTTGTACAGCTCTTGTTGTACAGGACATTTGCCATTTTTACCATTTAATTGATCATCTCGGGCAATAAATGTGAGGGCACAAGTCTTCTAAAACTCTTCAAGTTATATAAAGAAAACAAAGCAAAAACCTTTTAGGTATAGACTGAAGAACTTTGCAGTTGTAACTTGAGAAGACACAGTGCCCTCTAAAGCCTGAAGAAAAAAATATTGAGCTCATTTTAGCTATTTATATCTATTAGATGATGAGATATGGACTTGCTCATAGCACCCTACTTCTGCTCTCTTTAGACTTATGAGTCACGCAGGTAAATCTCTGTGAAAGGAACAAGTCAGTGTGACCACGCAGTCCTTACATCACGGATTCACATCAGCCAGATGTTTTCTACTTCACATGGAAAAGATTTCCCCCAAACCAAAAAAGGATCACAACCTCATATAACCCATCTCGATGGATGTGTCTGTCTCAGTGGTTGCCATGGCAACATGTCACCTGATGAATGAAGGGGAAATGTCAGGCTTTTACACCGCTTGGCACTCATCCGAGTCACACAGTGGATTGTAATTTTGTAGGGAATTGATGGCAAGTGGATATGGGAGATTATCTTTGTGACAGAGCCATTGCAAAAGGTTAATGTATTCTCCCAAAACCATAGGAGGTTTCAGCCGTCAGGAAACATTCTGGATGCATTTGTGCTTTTATAGACAGATGGAGTTTCTGCCCTTATGTGCTCACGGGCATTATGATTGTTTGATAGCTTCTTTCCTTTACTTTCTTTGGTTTAGAAAAAATCTTTAAATAAAGATGAATCAAGAAAAACTAAATGTTGGAAGCAGAAAAGGTGATGGAATTAGAAAAGTACTGTATTTTAGTTTTCAACCCCTGAACCTAATGTGTTTAAGTGGCGAAAGTCTTAAATTAAAAAAAATGTCTACTTTATGTTTCCTTTCAATTCTCTAATCTTAGTTTTTTACAGCTTAAAACAATATTCTGAGAGCAAGTGAAACAGTAATATTTGGTTAGGTGCTCAACAGATAGATGATAGAAAAATATGTTTTTTAAATATTACTCCAAAACACAAAAACAAGTTGAGAAGGAACAGTTCAGATTTATGATGAATTTACATGCACTTTCTAACAGATAGCTAAACCAAAAGTTTGATAAATTAAAGCTTTAGCTTCAATATAATGCTAATAGCTAGTTAGCCTGGTTAGCTAAACACTGGTACAAGGTTGTTTGGTTGTTTAAGATGAAACAAAATGTTTCTATTCAACCACAGAAATCCTTAAAATACAGTTAAAATAATTTTACACATTAATTACCTGATGTGATGTGGTAAATAGAGACTTTCTAAGCTAGCAACCACAGTTACGCAAAGCCTGTTAGCTAGCTATCAAAAACAAATAGCCTTTAAAAAAATATTAGGATTATTGCACTGAGAGGAGGAGGGAGGCTGAGGGTACCTGGTTAATTTGTATTTGGGTTATGCCTGGACATTAAATTAAATTGGGCTTTTTAGGTTAACAAATGTAATCCATATCAGGTCAGCACACAGTGTGGGTCCTAGGTGGGTCACCTAGGAGGAAATATGTAAATTGGTTCAAAAGAGGCAACCCAATTACGGTATTGGCCAATGTGGAAAAAAAAAAACAAGTCAGACCCTGAAACCATGTCTGTTTTAGCCCTGCATGGGTCATGTCAAGGTTATATGGACACAGATTTGACATGGGCTCAAAATAGGGCCTACTTGGGTTGACCAAATACAATACATATGGGCAAACCCAGGTAGGCACATAATATGGGTTTTAGTTGGGTCATTGATGGGAAATATGTAAATCTGTTTAACCAGTAACCACACAAGACCCACAAAGAACTTATAAGATGGGACCCAGCTGGGTTTTGTGTATCTGTCCCAGTTGGGGCTCATTTACTGCCCAGAGTTGCCCTATATCACAACCATATTAGCAATTAATACCAAGCCAATTTAGAGCTTGTTAACAATCTAATATGGGGCCTATTTTTCAACCTATTTCTGACCCATATAGGCCCCAATGTAACTGCTGGCTGGGTAGTGTTTGTATATGCTGCAAGTAAGAGAAGTAAATTAGGAAACCTCCTCCCTTATTTCCATATTAACCCAGTTTCAGAGGAGCCATGGAAGGAGAAGGCAGAAGAGAAACAACTTTAATTACACATCCTGCATCGGCTCAGAGGGGAGACTAATAGAAGGAAATTGCTGACAGCTTAACAGCAGAATCTCTATCAGAAGACAGAAGGTTTTTAGATGCAGTGAACAATCAGTCAAGGTAATTACATGTGGGCAGTAATTGTTTTAAAGTGACTCGTTTTGGACAATGCAAATGTGCTTTAAAGTTTGACCCTTTTTCTACATCCTGATCATCAAAACAAACTGGACTGTATGGATTATAAATATACACAGGATCCCTGTTCTACATATTATCCAAGTGAGGAGATAATCATGGGTAGCTTCAGAACCAACTGTGCCCACTCTAGTCTGCATGGTGTCAGTCTGAGATGAGCGGCAGCCACAGCACAGACAGATGATGAGTGGGAGGAACTAGGTCTGCCACTTTCACTCTCTCCCAGGTCCCTGATGGAGTAACCTGGTTTATTCTGGGCTGGACCAACCGTTTCCTACTTCACCCGGGCTGTTGCCATGCAGGATGGTGGAGGGCTGCATGGAGAGGGTTTACTGTATCAGTTACAGTAAACAGATGTTGCAAAAATCATTTATTTTTGGATATAATGGTGAAAAAATGCGCTGTAACCTGGTGCTGTAATAAATAGAGAAAAATGTTTTTTGCAAGATGTAGCCTCATTATTTACAGTTCTTGCTGTATCATGCCTTCTCCATAAGTCATTCAAGTTCCTGCTGTCACCTCTCAGTTTTATTGGTGGGTTTTCAAATCTTCAGGGAAATACTTTTCTAGAAGTTCCTAAGTGATCACCTGAAAAGACATTTTAATTTGCGGCTCTCCAGAGTCTTTGCCTTACTGGTTAGATAAGCTAAGCTAAAGTGCAGTGGATAAGTGCTACACGTTTCCCTCGGGGTTCCCGTTGGCTCCTATTAAACACTCAGCCAACAGCGTTGCATCGATCGGTGGTTATCCTGCCTCCTCTTGGACCAATAATGTCTGAAGCGTCTGCGCTGTATTTTAAATTTAAATGATTTAGGCGACGCTATCGATCAGTAATGAAGAAATGCAACATAAACACAACCAAAATGCAAATATGAAAAAGACAGCTGAAGAGGCTAATTCGCAGTTAATTAATGGAAAGAAAATAAATTAAAATGTAATAATTGAGATCAATTATACCCGACAGACAAATTCACCAGATATGCTTTGATGATGCTCGGAGAGTCTGGTTTATCTCTATTAATTCTTCTATTTACGCTCTTGCATGAACATAATTATCATTTCAGAGCCACAACCATCACAATAAAAGGCCAGAGTAATTCGTAAACACTTCATTAATCAGAACGAGATCACTTCAGCTTTTGTTCCTGCATCTTTCCTTTTTTTTTTTCTTATTACCAGACTACATCTGGCCTGTCTCGGTGCATTGATCCGAGCCTATTCATTTTCATGAATTGCACAGCTAATACACCTGTTCCAATACGTCTTCATTTGTCTCCTGTGTCCGTCTGCCTGTCCTCCGACGTACAGTCTTTAAGAAACGCTTTGCTGACTGTCAGCTTTAGTGCTGGCTGCTGTTATCCCAAAGCATTAGCTTTCACAGTTTAAATAGCTTTAGCAGCAGCCTGGTGTTGCTCTTTATGTCACAAAGGGAGGAGAGACAGCGTCTGGATTTAATGCCTTTCACCTTTTTCAGCTGTAAATCTTCTTTATTCCTGTCAGTGTGCTGCAAATCCACATGTAGCTTCCCCAGAAGAACATCGCTGACTTAGAGGATTGTGCATTTAAGGATTGATTAATTGATTCTGTCTGTGACTTGGATTGGATTTTTATTATTATTATTTATTTGCCCATTGCTCAATCTATTGGCACGATAAAGCCAGATTTTGGATCATATAAAAATTGTCGACAAAGTTTATTTTTATTTTTTTTTGCTGACACTTTTTAAAAAAGCAAAAATCCTTATTTCTGTTGTTATTTTGAGCTTTTGACAACCCTCCACGGATGCAACACATGCTGCGCTCCTCCAGGCCTGAAATTAAAATGTTGTTTTTTGCTGTCAAAAATAGTGGTGGGGGAAGGGGGGGGTGCACTGAATCTGTTTTTCTCCAAGCTGTCAACTAAAACGAGCCTTGTTTTGATCCCCTCAGCATCGTGAAAATACACAGAAGTGACAGAGCGCTTCGTTGTGATTAAGATCACCTCCATAAATCAGTCAACTGTTATGCTTCCTTTGTTGTAAAATACCTCGTACTTCTATATTTGTTGCCCTAAATCCCTGCGTGTCTGGTTGCTAATAGGAATGTCCCTGACAACGGAGATGGAAGTAACCATCGCCATGGAAACCGCTGAGGGATTTGGAGCATCAAACATTTAGCACTTTCTTGTCACTCGTTATGTCACCAGCCAGTCTTTTACTTTCTTATGCAACATTTTTTGTTGTCATGAAAAGTCAAATATTATGCTAAATACGATGTTATCTCTGAATAAGAAGTATTGAAGACGTTCGACGATCTAGACGTTGGAACGTCTCGGACCGCAGCACGTCTTGTAACGCACGCACCTCTGTAGGTGGGACGTTTTCCTGTTTGAGATCTGAAAATAGCTGCTGAGGATCGTACTCTGCTGTCTGTGTTTATTCATCACCTCCCAGAGGCTCGTTTTTTCTGAGCGGAGCTGTCATTGAACGTGCCACAGAAAGTATGGAAAGTCAGGAAGAAAGCCTCAACCGCTTTTAGGACAGAATAACAATTAAACGTAGAGTCCACTGCATTGTTATTATCCCATGTCGATGATGGTTTTGCCTGTGTGTTTATCTTTGTGAGTTTAGTGATAATATTAAGGATGGATTAGATTTATTATAGTGCTTTCCAAGTAACCATTAAACCACTGATCCTCCGATTGCCAGACGACCACCCACAAAATTTAAAAAAACTTAGTACATTTTATTGAGCTAAAATTTATCATGGTAAATGGTAAATGGCTTGTATTTATAGAGCGCTTTCTAGAGTGCTGAACACTCCCCAAAGCGCTGTACAACACGAACGGTCACTCACCCATTCACACTCACACTCACACACTGGTGGTGATAAGCTACATTGTAGTCACAGCTGCCCTTGGACACTCTGACAGAGGCGGGGGCTGCCATGCACCGGCGCCCTTCCAAGTCCCTCTGACCACCACCAGTATCATGATCATAGCTGAGTGTCATTCACATACTGAGACTGCTAACAGATTGGATGATTTCTTGCAATATTGTGTGAGATCAAGCATAAAGGGTTTTTTTTTATTTTGACCACATTGAACCCCATCACCTTGACTTTTTGCACTACAGTGCTTTGATGCAGCTTTGTTGTTTTTAAAATGCTTCATAAATAGATTTTGCAATATAAAACGTTAGCAGTTTAAAGTGTTGTTAAAAGACAACATGCCTTCCTTCAAGAACAGTTAGATTTTTAGTTTATTTATGTAGTGATCCCTGAATCGTAAATTAAATGTGTCACTAAATGAAACCAAGATGTGATTTAAATCTTACATTACTGTACAATGTAAGAGATACATGACCAATATGACGCATGCACTTTGTGTCTGTGATTTATTGCAATCCTTATCGGTATAGCAATGATGCATTTTTATATTGTGAAAGTGTATTTAATAAGTATCTAGTGTACAAATAAGGCTAGAAATCATAGCATATAATAAACATCGGTTTCTGTGTGTTTATAAGTGAGCATCAGTCTTATTGATGTCTGCTGTCACTCTCTGATGTCTGGAGGCTAATTAATAGGAGACTGTGGTGTATGACCAAGTGTTGATTCGCATCATTAATTCCCATCTAATCACAGCAGTGTACCTTACACACTCTCTCTCACGTGTTTGTGCTCATGAAAGCCTCACTACATCTGCAGGGTTTTGTCTCCAGAGGCCATCTTACAGCCAAACCTTCATTTAGTGAGTTTAGCCAACAAGATGCAGAGATTTATCTCCCCAGCTGAGAAGAAGGTGGCGGCTTTGGTTCATTTATATTCCAGGCCTTACATTTACACACTGCTTTTTGACCCCCCCCTTCCTCCCGGAGCCTCAGCATCTTTCAGAGGTCTAGACTAGCCATTGAATTATAGGCTGATAGTGAGTCTGTGGCATGGGTTGCCTGGCAACCCAGGCGGCAGGCCTGCTGATAGGGAGATTACCAAGGTCTCTGATAAAGTCCTTTCTGCTTATCGTGGAGCTGTCAGAGGGAAAATGTCAGCTATTAGATCCCCTCCCATCCAAAAAGAAGACATGCACAACACTGCAGGTGCCTTAAATCATCACAGCTTTTCATCTGAGCCAGAAGAAGACATTGTGCATGATCAGACTAACAAAAAGTGCATGATTCTAGTTTCTAGTCCTTGTGAACCAGTTTTCACCATGTCCTTCCTTTGTGTAGATGGAGTGTTTGGACGGTGTCAGGAGTTGGCCGGAGCAGACCTGAACACGTATGATATCTCATCCTCTGCGCTGCAACGCCTCAGGATCCTCCTACAGAAACTGGCTCACAGAGGTACAAACCCCCTGTCTGTCTTTGTCCACATCTTGTGCAGGACTCACACCAAATGCCTCCGTGGGAAGCGAGCCAAATAAGCCAAGCTGTCTTTTTGTCTGGCACAGCACTCCACCGCAGAGCTAAAACAGGTCATTTGACTCGTATCGAGCCATTGTTTTGTCATCATCTCCTAACTCCAGTAGCCGATCCCATTGGCTCTTGTGCCGGTTGGACATTTAGAGGTAATTTTGTGGATGAGTAATTGTGAGGTGTGCACTGTAATCACATCAGACAGTATCTTCTGCTCAGTCAGTGGCTGATAATGTGCTTGTTATAACAGGTTACAGCTTCAAGCAGATATAATGCTTTTATAATAGGATGTCTTATTGACACAGGTAGCCATATAGCCTCATTAAAATAAAAGTTAAAGGAGAAATTATTTTTTAGTACTTTATAGATTAGACTCTAACAAAATTTTCTGAGACTAACGCTTATTTAATGTGTTCTTATTTATGTAAATTAAATTAACTTGATGCCGTTGTCTATTATTGTTTTGAAAGCAACTGATAAAAATGACAGAAGCTTTCAGGCAGATCAAATAATTGAGGAAAACAACTTGAGGGTTGTGGAAATTAGTGTTAAAAACTATTAAAACAACTAAGAAATTTTCATTTAAATGAGCTTTAATTTCCTAATCATTTCAAATTACATTTCCTGTAGCCCCGAAAAAACATTTAAATATTAATAAAGACCCACAGTAGTTAGTTTGCTGAGTTTTAATCCATTTTATCCAATTAGCTGTAATGATATTCAGTGACCATGCAAAATAAATGTTATATAAATATTTAACTGAAGAAATTAACATTTTTTATGTTTAAAAAACATCCTCCACATCTTTTTTTCAGAGCTCCCCCCCAAATAAACTTTTTTCGGAATTTCATATAAAACTTTTAGTTCTGAAAAATAAAAGAGAAAAAGAAAATAATAATTTGGTGGTAAATTATATTGATTTTTCTCCATGTAGCTGCAGCTACACTTACCCTCCACCAGGGGGCAGTAGACACCTTTAACACGGCTCAGGACCACAAACATCAGCAATCCAAATTGGCTTTGGAGACCACTCTGAGCCTCTATTAACAGGCAAAATCCAGTGTTGGGAATCATTAGTGGGCAAATTGAAAAATAAAAAACGAAAAACAGAATGATGAATATTAGGCAGAAGGAGCCTGCATCATGTTTATTATTATTAATGGTAATAAATGAATCAGAATGAGGAGGGCGAGAGGAGATCTGCTGTGTGCTCCCCCCCCCCCCCCCCCCCCCCCCCCTGTAAGGTATGTTTAAAATCTATACATACGTTTTATTCCAGGACTTCTTCTATGACCTTGTGCTTTAAGACAGCCGGTTTCAGACATGACATCATCACTTTGAAACATTTCCACCCCTTTACTGTCTTGTTGAATCACATCCACAGACGGAGAGCGTTATCTGCGGATGAGTCGACAATGCGCCGTTAATGCTCGCTGGCATGTTATTCTTATCAGCTCAACAGCTATTGAAGTGTCATCTCTGAGGCGTGTGGGACCCCTTTCTGAGCTCAGGCGGGATTCTAGAGACCATTGTACTGTAAGCTAAATTGAAGAGATGAAGGAGAGGCAAAAAAAAAAAAGAAAGGGGAAAAATGCAGGACGAACATCAATGGAATCGATTTACAATCCTCTTTATCTTGCATCAGAGCAGGTAGAAATCACACAATCTCTGCTCACTGCACAACACCAATGTCAGTCAGATCAATAGAAACTGACCCCTGTACAAAAGGGCCCCGGTTGTCTGGATGTGTCCCCGTTGGCAGAGCGCATTGTCTGGTATTAAATTTTCATCACAATACCTTTGAATGCAGGGCACAATCATCCAACTGCAAATGGCACTTTTTATATTTTGCAGCAAAAGCGAAGCAGCTTTAGTATTCACTGCATGCAGCCACAGTGCAGCCGCATATTTGATAGCCTCTACTTAGCTGTCACACTGCTTTGGGATCAGGGTGTGTTTGTGTGAATAGGTGAACAAATTCAAGGATTTAAATTAAAGACCTAACATTCCTTGAAGGGATGATATCGCTCACTGCTTTCAGTGCCAGAGTTTTAAACTAAGATCATCTTAAGTTAAGAATTGATGGTCAAATCTCGAAAATAACGTTACACAAAAACCCACACGATTAATTATACCTCTCAGCTACTCTCACGTGAAATTTTAGCTCAGTGTCTATAAAATTGACTGAGTTGTAGCCATGTTCGTGCTTATTAATTTTAATTAGCTGTGGCGGCCAACTTGAATAGGGCTGACTCCTAAAGTTAATTTGTTGAAGAAGAACATCTGATGGAAACTTTATGAAAATTTACATAAAATTTGTGGTTCAAGGATACATCCGATATTTACAATTTTTTAATCTTTAAAGTATATTCAGTGAATAAAGAAATGTCTGTATTTTTAGAGAGGAAGAACTTAAATTATAGAGACATATGTTCAGATCTCTGTGCTGCTTTAGAGGAAGTCTTTTTGTTGTTATATACTATGAGTGACAACTGGGAAATCTTTCCAGTAAAGGTCTGTGACAGGATACATAGTTTTCTTAAAGCATCACTGATCCAGGCTCAGAGGTCAGTGGACAAAGAAGACACATAAACTGGTCTCAGATCAGTTAAGGCAATAAGGGCTAATTAGTTTGTTTTGCCAATCAATTTGCAAGCCAGTAAATCTAATTTACAGTCTATTTAAGACTCAGTCTGCTGATACTGGCCAAAAATTCAAATGTGCTTAAGAGAATGAGATAAATTCCTGTGCTCTTCCAGATAACACTATCTGCAGTGAGTTTAGTGACACTACAGCACCAAGCATGCATAAATCAGCCAGCTAATTGGGATTCTGTGTTACATCAAAGATGCTGGTTTTCATTGAGGTATGAGATCATGTCAAAGTTATGTGTGAAATCTCTACTTTCTGCTGTAGGTAACACACAGTTGTTGAACCGAAGGGTCTTATGCCAGAGCCATAGCAACAGTAACTAAGGAGTGGACAGGGCTCAGCAGTCAGCTGCAGTCCAGAAAAAATCTTTTCAGAAAGTAATTGTGGTTTAGTTGATGGACCATGTTGAACTACAGTGACCTGCAGTCGATTGTTCTCCGGACTCTGCACCGAGCAGGAGGTATAACCTTATAGTAAGGATAAAGAAGATGATGCATTGTGACACATACGTTAGCGTCATTGACAGGAGTTGTCAATCAGAGCAAATCATTGACCATAAACTGACATCGAGTCCCGCCAGAGTCTCTTAAACATGTTATCTGTGGTCCTGGTTTTTCTTCTGTGCAAAACAAAAAGCTTTCTGAGAAAGAGAGTAAAGAACTGTCTGTTCGTTCCCAAACATGATAGATAGTGCTGCAGGCAGCACAGTGTGCAAATGGACAAAATAAGATTCCTTTGTCCGTTTAGATTTAAAGGTGGTTGGATAATTAAATCCATAAACATTTGCTGCCATAGGCAGTTTTGAGCCTGTAACTCACTTAGCTGTGGTTTTTGGCGACTATAGTCAGAGAAACAGAATTATGAGAAAATAGGTTAATTTTCAGGTTAAGTCACACAGAATTAATACTTTAGTTAAAGCTGCCCCAAAATCTAGACATTCATGCTAAATTTTTACATTTTTTCTCATCACAATTTAATCAGAAGGTGTCTTAATTATGCCTTAAAGCTGCAGTCAGGAGCATTTTTTATGTATCAGATTTTTATAAATGTTTCAAATGTTCAGTTCTAAACTATGATCTATGGGTAGGGCTCCACAACTTTTGTTATTCTTCTTAAGTCCCTCCTTCCTCCCATAGACCCCTATGAATTCACACTGACCGACAGATGTTTTAAGCCAGTAGAATTTGAGTTTCCACATTGTTGGCTGTCAATCAAAGTGGATGCACATTACGCAAACCTGTAAAGGTGGGGCCACTCACAGGATGCACCATGTCTTCCTGTTTACAGTGGCCGTACTGGAAGAGCACAGCTGGTCATGGTGAAGTCGCAGCAAACTTCTCCTAAAAACTTAGCTAGTACCCGGTTACCGAGGGCTACATCTACTTCAGAATGAAAAATACAGAAAAGTCTGGTGACTAAACTTAGCAAAAAACTCATTAGAGACCAGAGTTATGCACGTGCACAATTGTATTGGTGGGGTTGGTGGGGGATGGGGGTGTTTGGGAGGGGCCTTGATACATTGGATTAAAAAATTATCTCGCTCAAATGTGCCGGACAGTAGCTTTAATTTGTTTGAAATTCATCCTTATTTTGTTATGTTTGGAATATCAGATTTTCTTTTTTGTACTCAGTCAGTCACAATTTAAGGTGGTATCTCAACCTGCTATAACTGTTGGCAACAAGTTGGTGTCAAGTTTTTATTTGGAATCATTGAATTGGTACCCATAACACTTTCATGGTCACATGGGGCATGTAACACAATTGCAAACAAATTGAGACAATCATGCGACAATTATGTACATTTTTGTCACAATTCAGCCACAAAGTCTCAGAATTACCGGTATGTCTCTTTTTTTTGCAGTCTGGTCTCCAACCCCTCCCAAAGTTGTCTTTCCCTTTTTTTGTCCTTTTGCGACTCCCAGAGACTGAACTGAGAAGGGTTCCAGACAATCACAACAACTCTGCAACTATTTTGTCTTGCAAACTTTTTGAACATATTAAAAATTCTATAAACACAAGAGACCCTGTAAATCAGACAGATAAGTTATGTGAATGTTTTGAGACATTTTGGAAACTACCTCGTGAATGCTGTTCATAAAACAGGCTTTAAAGTGATAATATGCAACTTTTTCATATTTTTAAATCTTTTCCTTGAGCCAGTATGTGCTAATATGACCCTTTACAGGGTTAATGAAAAGTCACTTAGCCCCATCTGGTGATTACAGCCGGAAAACCACGATTGCAAGATCTCCGTCACCGTCACGGTACCCAGGAAGTCACGTGTCTCACGAGGGTTAGGCTAACTCAAAGTGGCTAGCTGTTATGCTAGCGCTGGAGAGTTTTTAGCTCATGATTCCTGCTTTTTTTCAATCTCTCCCTGCTTGAACACAGCTGATTTCTTTTAAAGAGTAAATAACCGCTCCTGTAGAAAGCTATGAAGGCTGAGGAGACATTTCAACAGGTAGATATTGGCGTTTAGAAGCTGAAACGATCTGGTAACTTGTTTAATGCAGTAATTTAAAACGGACACCAGAGGGAGCCCAAAACAAGCAAAACTGCATATTATCACTTTAAGTTAACGGTCCCATGACATGGTTTTCCATGTTTTCTGACTTATCTATCATGTTGCAACGTTGAGTTCTCACCTTAAACCTGCTAGAAAGAGCAAAAAACGGCGTCCATCTGTCTCCTAGTCCAGCCAGTGAGAAGCTCTTCAAGATTTCAGACCCAGGTTTCAAACAGTTTTTTTCACTCCAGCCCGCTATGAGGTCATAGTGATCCGGACTTGCTTATATGGTAAATTCTCCTCCCACATGCACGTTCACGACACCTGGAGCGAGGCAGTGCCGCCGCCATTGCCCATAGACCGTGTAGTGTTTAGTTTCAGTTTCGTTTCTCTTTCACGCGACGGCACTGCCCCCTGCTGCAGCAGAAGTGTCAGGCTGCCAAATAAGGAGAAACCCAGCAGAACCGGAAGGCGGCGCTTTCTTCTGATCTCTGAGTTGCTCGTTAGGAAATAATTACAGTGTATTTTGAGTTATAATGGTGCAACGCTAATCTAGAGGCATCAAAGATTACACCTGTTTAATATAAAGTGATTTAAATATGGAGTCACAGGCACTTTAAGTCCTGCTTATTTCAGCCAAACTACACTCTGCATCAACACGATAGCTCTGTATCAAAAATGTCAACACCACACATTATATTTGACCTATTTAAAGAAACACAGAGTTTAAATGGTTAAATAAAACATTATACTTTTGTTGATTGTCGAATTTTTTAAAGGTGGAGTTTTACATTGATTTAAAATGGCATGAAACTCAACTAATGAATCATAAGTTACTTAAAGACTTTTGCTCTTGCCTCACTAATGCACCGTTCATTACATTTATGTGTCAAACTCCGAGTGACACGTTTCATTTCGACTAATTAGGCAGAACTTGCTGCTAAATTATTCACCGTCTTTTCAGCTAATGCCTTTAAAATCAGTCAGTGGACAGAAGTAAAGGAAAGGGGAAAATCTGCATTTCAAAAACACCAGATGAAACAAGAAGACATGTAGACAGGATATCATCTAATAGGCTTTGAATATGTAGGAGACCCCCCCCATCCCCCCCCCCTCCCCCCCCCTCTCTCTCTGTCACACAGAAAATAGACAGGAGGCCAACTGAAATATCATGCTTGTTTGAAAGCTGTTGTGCTAATGGCAAGGCGTTAATTAACCGAGGCGTTTGCCTGAGATGGGATGTTGTCGTTAACAGGCAGAAAGTGGCAGCACTCGTTCTTCATCTGGACTCAACTCTTCAGTGTTCGAATAATCAGCTGATAGGTTGACCGAAAGGAACCTAGCCATAAAAGTCACATCACTTGTTGACTTTTTGCTTCACCAAACGTCTCATTTTGACTCTGTAATTTGTGTTAACATACTCTAGCCCTCAAGAGTGCCCATCACAGCCCCGCAAAACAATGAGATGTATGGAAACGAGCGCCTCCACTAAGGGATAGAGGGGTTACAGCCAACGAAGCCAGTCTCATCCCGTTTGCAGTGCACATTTACTCTGAAAGCATTTAACCAGCTGCAGTAAACTGAATGTAGCGTATGAACCAGACCCAAGTTCCCCCATTGCTGCTGTTGATAGCGTAAACGATCACCACTGTGGTAACTTATAGCCAGTGTGGCCCGCTGCGGGTAAGCCACGGGTAGTTAACTGTCATTGTTGCGTGGATTGATGGCTGAGCTGCGTTCCAGAAGAGTGACAACATACGCTGCTTTGTGCTCCGTTCAGCGCCGCCAAAAAAAAATGACTGGAGGCCTCAGGAGCTCCTCTGCAGTCCTCAGATCATCATCTGGTGCTTATGAATATCTACAGGAATATTTACTGTGGGTGAGAAACCGGGCTAATGAAGACGTTCTGCTGCGATAATGCTCATGTTTTCTCAGATTTCCGCAATAGCTGTTAGTTTATTGATATAAAACGAATCTATATCATTAACAGTGAGATTTCCCTTTTCTTTCGGTGTAAATGTTTAAGAATCTGCATCGCACTGCAGTTAGTTATTTCTCATTAAAAACCACAGTCGAAGTGTCATCAGTGAGCATCTTGTCTCTGTAGGAAAGTATATTATCTATGATATGTCTGCGCTCTTTGCTGATGGAATCCTGTGCCTCTCGGCTTGTTGGGAAAGGAGCCATGTTCTGAGTTTCTTTTTTGCTTGGGTAGCTCCATCTGGTCCTGGCACCACTGTGCTTTGCCCCTGCCCAGGAGTTCTGCATCCCAACTATGTGCTGGCAATTAGCAGAGATGTTGGCATGGCATCAGGCCACAGTGTGACAATTTCCCTCGGCTAGTCTGATGGCTGTGTTATGTGTGTGTACATGTTTATGTTCGCGTGTTTCTATACAGTAGTTTTACACACAATGATAGATTTAAGTTGAAGACCTAAATACATTCTTAGGGAGGATGCAGGTAGAGAAATATGATTTTATTTGAACAAAACTAAAGAGGCTGAAAGGGAAAAACAGATCCGAAATGTAACCAGAGCTACAGAGCTAAATGTGGCATGACGGGAATGAACTAAAACAAGAGTTTTTAAAAATGACAAAGAAAACAAAGCAGAATTTATAATCAGAGAAGTAATGTGTAACAGAATACAGGTGTGGTAATCAGGTAATAGGGCTTCTTGGACAGCTGGTTAAAAAGCAAGAGTAACTGAAACACACCCGAGAGGTACTCCATGTGAAAACGGAGTAAGTAAACCTTGTATTTTAGTTTTGTGTTTCAAAAAGAGGGGCAAGTAAATCTCCAAGTTTGTTACCATGGTAACAGACTGTGAACTAAACCTGTTTGTTGGCATGTTTTCTTCAAGAAGCTCTGAGTTTGGTCCCCTCTCTTCTGAAGCAAGCTGTATGATACGGGTTGTCCATTTTTAATCAAAACTATTCATATTAAAGGAGAATTCCTTCATCCTGCCTAACATCGGAGAGGATTAAACATATATGACAACACAAGGTTCATTACTGATGGCTTTTTATTACACTAAAGGCACAAATGTACTCAGAGTTGTTTGAATTCAGGTGTTTGTTGGACCTCCTTTTTGGAATACAAGTAAATAATGGAGAATGAATAAGCAACTAAACTGAAAACAGAACAAAGCAACAGAATACCACATCTGAAAAAAGTCAAACATAGTGGGTGATTGTAGGAAGTGGAACAAGTAGGAAATCACAAAGAGTTGTTTAAAAGTTTATTTATCGTTCTAGCAAGAACACCTGCCAAACAAGCTCCAGATTATGGCTGCATACAGTATATGTTTTGGCTGATATTTTGAGTTTTAGAGTCAATATTAACTCATGCAAATAATTTACTAATTGTTTTGAGGCTGGGGTCTCAGTTAAAATCTAAAAGGACTATAAATACACTTTTCAACCTGTTACTATTTGTATTCTAACTGGAGGCCTTTCTATCTCCTCATGTTGTTAGCATTGTTTTAACCCAAGAAATATACTGTAGGAATCGTATGAGTCTTTAAAAGTTTGTCCCAAGTTCCAAACTGTGAGTTGTTCCTATACTTGAAGTACAACTCAGACCAGACGGATGACCCAACTTTAATTGCTTGGCATTTCCAATTTCATTCTGACCTCTTTGTTTCCAGGTTTGACATGGCAGGATGACATCACTCAGCAGGTCGTCTCTAGAGAGCTCTCCAAACTGCGGCGTATCCCCCTCCACCAGCCGAGCGCACCGCTGAGCCACCTGTACAGCAGCTCTACAAACAGAAAACCGAAGCCTGCTCAGGCAGAGCTTAGCAGAAACCTTCAGCAGTATCTGACCGGGTTGGGCTTTTCGCCGCAGGCGGAGGCGGATCAACAACAACCAGGAGGCCAGAGAGAGATTCAGGTGAGAGTCCAACTCAGTGTAAAAACTTCTGTGATGAATACACAAAAATCAGTAACTAAAGGAGTAAAGAAATACTTGTGGTGTGATTAGAAAACCTCAGAGGTATCTGGGCTCAGACTTTGAAATGTTTTTGAGGTTATTGGATTATTGCACATATAGAAAGGAACTTGAGTCTACGTATAGTCATCCTATTTTATTTCTATAGATTATTATAAAAGGACATAATAGGCAATCATCAGGTGTTAAATGAGTTCTTTCATGTTATTGCTTCTAAAGCTGGTTCTACAGACTATTAAGTCTAACATTTTTTTCACACTGCATTTAAATTTTGGCTTCGCTTTTTCAAACATTTCTTGATGAGGTCAAAGAATACGGTCAGTGTTTCTGCTCGGTTTTCCACTAAGTCAACAAAAATCCTCACCTTTCACCTTACTAATTTATGAAAGGACATCTTCCTGTCCTGTCCCTTTTGCTGAAGAGTCATTTATTGTCTCTTTTCTTTCGTCGTCTCGTTCCGTCTTTGCTTTTGTCTCTTCCTTTATGTCCTCGCCCTCTCTCCTACTGAGCAGGGACCGTCTTTACACAAAGGTCCTCCATCATCTCTTTACATTATTCACTTCTCATATTTAGGATGGACGCCTGGCTTTGTGTGAAATGTGCTCTGAATCCCTCATAGCTGAGCCGCGTCCCGCTGCTGTGTCAGTGCAGCCATAATGCAAAGTTGAAGAGTTCAGGACCTTCCTTATTGATGAAGTGAGCTCCTTTGTTGTGTAGTAACATGGTTAGCATGAATGGCAGAGCACCTCCGTCTTGCTGTGCTAATGCCATTATGGTCTCTCAGTATGCCGAGCTTGGAAAGACTGACATTTTCTCTGTATACGTTTTAAAAGACAGAAAATGGCACCGAGGGAGAGAGCTGGTATTAGTGTTGCAGTGACTTGGATAATAATGCTGTTTGGAGCATCGGATGTGCTGTATGCTGTGTGCGTGGGCTGTTATGACTCAGATGGAGAGAATGATTCCTTGTCCTCGCAGGACAAAGTCAAAATGAGAAGAAAGGACAAAATCACACAGTTTGGTGCCAGTATCAACTCTAGACGGTTACACAGCCAGTTGCTTAAAAGGCGTCTAAATGCATGTGTATGTACCATCGCATTGTAATGCAAATATATTTTTCATCATGTGTGAAATATAAAGTCATATGGCTAACTTTGACTCATTTTCTCCCATCTAGATAGAAGATTGCTGCTACTTTTCAAGCAGCAGGAGTATGCTTTTAAAGTTTTGTTGTGTGTTGTGGAAATGCATGAAATTACTCTTTGAATGACACTATCTCATCTGGGATTTCCATAATGCAATTTCCAAGGGCAGTTGTCTTTGATCTGGAATCCCTATTCATATCCTGTCCTGTCTCGTCGAGCCCAGGTTGCTTCTCATTTTGTTCTAAAGCTTGTCACATTGATGCTGACCCGGTGCAGCCCATTTGATGTTCTCACCGAGCAATAAAATGCTACTGAAGAGCCCAAACCAGGTTGAAAATGGATTGTATTATGAATGCTGATCCAGAAAAATACAAAAAATGGGGCTGAAAGTGTAAGCCGTGGCTAACGGTGTTTTTTTTTTAAATTCTGTCTTAGTAGAGCGTATTAACATACTAACATTTATTTAGCATTTAAAATGATAGTTCTGATGTTTTAAAGTAGGGATCCTTTGAAAGATTATGAGCAATTAATATCTGACCTCGGATAGCTCTTTGAATTACCTCATTTTGACATGCTAGTGGCTAGTATTAGCAGGGTTAACATTAAAGTAGATTATTTCCATCTTAAAAATAATTATTAATAGAAGTTTCTAGCACTTCACATGGACACAATTTAATAAACCTTTACAATGCTGTCAATATTGCATTGTTTTGACAGTGATTTCTTGGTTATTTTCAAGCACAGTTAGCTGTAGCAGCTAGCTTTAGCACTTCCTGTAGGAATATCATAACATTTCTGCCAGAATAACCATGCAAATTAAATCTGACAGTGGTTTACTAGCATTCATATCAACAGCTGTATAATTAGGGAGTATTGTTGTTTTTAAGCAGAAATCTACTTAGATCTGTTTGATTAGCCATTAGCTTGTCAGTTTGGGGAGAATTAAACAGTTTTTTCAAAAAGCTACAACAAATAAGGTATTAATTGCTCACAAGCTTTTCACCTTTGAACTCTCTATTTAGTTAGATATGTTAGAGCATATTTTAGGTCATATCTCTAAGTGTTAATGCAAAATTTCTAGATTTTTGAAGCTCCTCAATGTACATCAAAATACAACAGGAACATTGTGCACCGTGGATTAGTCCAGGATGTTATTTGAATTCATAAAAATGGCTGAACAGAGTCATTAAGTTCTGACTATTGATGTTGCTATTACTAATTCTATTAGAAGTGTGCTAACTGTTTGTCATATAATAGGACTCTAGAAGTGGTAAACTGTACATTTTGTTTTGTAGAATGAAGATATCAAGTCTGATGGTCCATCCAAGCCAAAACCAAAGCAGGGCTGGAAGGAGACCACCATCTACAGCCTTCATAAAGGAGATGGCCAGCCTCCAGTCACTAAAGTCATCACTAAAACTGGAGAGGGCAGGCACCCCAAGCTCAGTGCAGCCTACTCTAGCCAGGACAAGAGCAAGCTCCTCTCCAACCACCTGGAGCAGCTTCTTTCCGGGGCGTCAGGCAGTCAGCGGGGCATCTCAGGTGGTGAGGCAGCATGGCCCAAAGGGAAGCTTCACTACCTCAGCAACATGCAGCCTGCACAGAGCGATCATGCAGAGCCACAGGCTGCTTTTGGCTCCAAAACCACACAGCCTGATCTCAACAGACTGCTCTTCAAGGCTGGCTCAAACCGACTCACAGCAAAAGAGCCTCCTAGTGCCATGGATGGTAGGATTGGTTGTTTTGTCTAGATTTTGATTCATATTTGGTTTCTGCAGCCCATTATGCTCATTTAGCATTATTTATTTTGTGAAATAATTAATTTTATTTAAGTCTAATCAGTATTTCTCTGTCGGTCCAGATCATTTTTTCCTGAATGCGGTGAACCAGTTGGGAAGGCACAGTGTTAACATGGAGGATTTCATGGGCAAAGACCTGGACCACCTGGCTGAGGTCATCACAGGGGCTCTGCAGGAGGTCAATGAGGAGTCAGGACCGGGAGCCACTGACCCCAGGGGGGAGATGAGGGGTAACCAGGAGCCACCGGCGGCAATGCTTCTGAATCAAGACCAGAACCTGAAATCACAGAAAGAACAGAGTCTGAAAGAAATGCTGAAAATGAAACAACAAGGTTAGTGTTTGTGCTGCTGAGAAATAATCAAAAAAGTAGGCTGCATTCCAGTTGTACAAGGCTGCAAGTTATAGTGCGTTTATGAATGCTAGAGCAAAGCCTTTGTTCATGTAATGCTCACACAAAATGTTCCCAAATGTATTTCTGAGTCTTTCATTTTGTGTCATAACTGAGTTTTTATTTTATTTTTGCTAAACCTAAAAGCGATCCTCGGTTTTCACACAGTCTTCTCACATACATTGTTTTTGTTTCCAGGCCAACAAACAGACGGCGCCAACAAAGAGCCCATAGACAAGGTGAATTTTAAATTACTCTGCTCAAAAATAAATTGGTTTCTCAGGGAGATGTGTCCAAGCTTTACATTTCAATCACTTTAAAAGCTACTTTAGATGTTGTGATTTATAAAGTCGCATCATGCACTGTTGAATTATCAGATCTTAAAAAAAATAGCTACAGAATTTTTGAAAATTCTTCAATAATTTGAATGATTTGTGTGACTCTATTTAACTGATTTATCCTTGAATAATTTGATAAAGAAATAAGCAACTTTTTTTGTTTGTTTCCAAACAGCATTCAGCCTTTTTTTCCAAACTGCTAGACTACCTCAACATGGAACCGTTTGGTGATGCTCGAGGAGTCAACAGTGGGCCACCTGCTCCCCTACAGAAAGTAGTTGGTCTCGAGAACGTCCATAGCAGGACGATGCAGGGCCCAGTTCCCGCCCCCCACCTCTCTGAGGAGAAGATCATGTCCGTACCCGAAAAGGAAGGGTCCACCCTGCGGTTGACCGGTAAACCGGAGGGGCACGATGCACAGGTGGACTCTGAGATTGACAGGTGGATGCAGGCGGATCAGGCCCCAGCAGCAAACCAGCAGCCAGAGGAACCACAGAAGAAGGACATGAAAATCAAAACCCAGCTGGTCCACGTGGGCGTGAAGGAGTTTTCCAGCAGAGGGAAGGACAGACACTTTGGTTACATTATCACCGGCTCAGAGTGAGTACAATCCCTCATATGCTTAAAGATTTAAAATGTAGACAATTTATTCCTGTTCCTATTTCACTTGAATTGATTGCATTGAACTGGAATTGACTTAATCAGCATAATTAGGTTTGAATTTTATTTCATGCACTTGTCCTGATATCTGGCTACTTATCCACTTAAGAGCTCAACTTGCATTTCTGCATCCATGTGCACAAGCTGTCAGGGCCTTTCTGACATTTTTAAATCAGCTGCACCTCGGCAATTCAGCCATCTCTGTATTTAATGCTACCTAACAGCGGGCGATGAAATGCTGGATTGTCTGCATGCAAAGTTAGTGAATGCAGTGAATCCGACTCCCGTTTCACGTTTGCTCCTATAGTAATTGATTATTTCTAGAAAAGGACAAAACCGCAAATTTACCAAACATAACTGTAAAAATATAAAAGCATAGATAAACATGAGTAAAGCATAAAAGCATAAATAGATATGAGATCAAACACAGAGGCATGATGTCAAGTAAAGGACAAGAAAGGAAACAAGTCTGAGGGATTTCTCGCCACATATTTCATACGTTTTTGGTTCCTTTTGGTTCCAGAGTCATAAATCACTGAATCATGTCCTCAAACAGTATTTCCCATCAATACTTTTGTTTTTGAAAAATAAAGTCAAAACATTGCCTTGTTGTATTTTTGGAACTGGGGCTACGGGATCAACATGTGGAAGTGAAAGTCCCGTCTACTCACCTGCACACAATCATGGTGATTTTAAAAAGTGCAGCTAAAAGGTCCCATATTTTGCATTTTCTATCCACTCTGAATCATTTTTTACATCTCAATTATATGTAAAAGCTGCATTGGTCAAATTAACCCTTAAGTGCAGCTGTTGTTCTTCCACCCCCTCATTCTGTATTTCCTGTATTTCATTCCTAAAGCAAAACTTTCCTTTCAAATGGGCGGGGCAGTTTGGGAACCGAGCAGCTCTAAGCTCCGCCCATCTCTCGTCTCCGCGCTCCGCGTTCACGAGATGTTGGTGGGTCTTCAGGGGCTCAGATGAAGGGAGTAAATTGATGCAGCCATCTACGAAACAACTGCCGTGGTTTGCTCGTAGTTTCACCATGACTGTTTGCTAACGTTTGCGAGGATGGGCGCTCCTGCGGTTTTTAAAGGGCGGGGGTGGGCTCAGGTAGCCAAAGGTGCTCCTGATTGGCTCTGTCCTCTAGAGAGGAGTGGTCTTTGCCCTTCTTGACGTCACCAGATTTTGAAACCACCCGTTTTAGCGTAGCTCAAGACACATTTCCTAAAAATGAGAATAAGGACGTGAAAACATTGAAAATATTTTCTCACTTTTGGGTCTCAGACACAGTCTTTGGGACTGATATGACTGTTAAAAGATCTTTAGAAAGTGAACTTGATATGATAAGTGCATGTACTTTTTACCATTACTTCATGTTCTCATTCTGAATTCGATAATTGTGGCCAAATTATACTAGATTTCATGAGGATTTGTCTGAGGATAAACCGGACACAGCTCACCTAAATTTTATGTTTAGTAGTGTTACTTTGTGGGTTCAGCGTGTGAAACAGAGTGGCATCACTGTTGTTCTCATTAATGCATTTGCTGCATCTTATCTGTAGCTGTATTTCATTCACATTAAATCACTCCTAGTCTAAAATCTGTCCATCTCCTTGGTTTCCTTTGTGATCTCTTAAAAATCCTGTAATTTTAAAAGCAGCCCAGCAGCACAAGCCCCCATCTCGTTCTTAATGTTTTGATGTTCATGGCTGCTTTATATTATAGGTTTTTGCATCTGACATACTAATGGACCTCTTTCAAGTACCTCGATACAGAGCGTGTGTCTGCTCACTTAAAACTGCCTTTAAAAGGCACCGTTCCTGTCAAAGCCACCTACATATCCCCGTCTTTATGGGAGACGATGCTGTGGGTTGAAATCTTTTGTGCGCGCTGCACCTGATTACAATAGCAGAGATGATAAATCCCTCAGCGTGAGAGCATTACGGTGCTGTATTACAGCCTTAATGATGATACTTGGTGAGGAAGGGTGGCCAAGTTTCTCTCTGCCTCTCCTTCGCTCTTACCTTTCGCTTGGCAGAGATAAGTTTCTATCGACTGTGTCTTCGCCCCTGGCGCTCTCTCAAATCCCTTTATGGCGTTATCAAGTGGAGTGTCAGTTGGTTGTCCTTCACCTGTTCAACAGGCGAAGCCTCATAAAGGTCTGATGTAAGTACAGTCGTCATCTTATTGCTGTACAGATAGGAATAGCAGATTAACACACACACTTTATATATATATATGTAAGGATACGGGTCACCTTCTGAGTGAAATATCTTCACCTACTCCTCCTCGTCTGTCCTCCGCCCACTTAGCAGACACCTATAGTCGGTCTATAGAGGTGTCTCTGCTTTTGCTGCAGACCTCATGATTGCACAGTTGCTATCCCCTGCTTCTTCGCACCCTGCAGCGATGCTACACAAGTCTGCTTATCCAACAGCTCCTGACATTGTGCTGGTGGCAGAAAAAAAAGGGTGGTGGGGAGGTATGTGCAGAGAGAGAGAACGGGGGAGAAGGGCAGGGTGGGGTGGGATTGGAAAGGTATGGATGCAGGGGAAAGAGACAGAAAAACCCAAGGGGGAAAAGTGCAAGCATCAACAATCAAGTCACTCCTGGAGCTCTCCAGTTGCTAGAATTACCGCAGAGGGATGTGAACGTGTCTGGAATCGCTTTGGTGGAGCTTCAACTTCCAAAACCCTTCAACAATCTGGAAACAAAAAAAAGAACCTCCCACTCTCTCAAGGTGGAGTGAATCAGCCAACGTTTGCTGTTTTTTTTTTTTTTTTTTTTGTTCTGTTAGAACAAGCTTTAACAGACCATTTCTGCATGATTGTGACCAAAAAATGTCCACTTTAGGGTTTTTATTTAACTCAAAATGGTGCAATATTGTCTGAAAACTGAACACATACTCAGTAAATGATATTGCACTCAATACCCAGTCCTCCGTGAAATTGTTTTCCTGTTTATTTCCCATTTCTCTATTATAGAAGGGCTACAAAATTTCAACAATGTCTCATTATGATCCATGACTTTTTGGTGCGTGTCACCTTGCAGTCACTTCACAGTGATTCCAGGTTAAGCCGTCCGCTGTAAAGTAGCTTTCTTTGCGAGGACGGCCTCCTGGTTTCCTGTCTGTGACGCGCCGGCCTGCAGATTGCCTTTGTTTGGTCTATTTCTTTGGCGATTTACTCTCCGAGTGAGAAAGCAGCCGTGGACAGAGCTGAGATGAGGCATGGCTTTATCAGACCACCATTACACTTCACCTCCATTCCATTTGCACCTTATTATTCTCATCTCGCCGTGAGGGCGCGTGCGTGTGTTTGTGTACGGCGCGTTATCGCGCTCCAGTCTGAGTCGGCGGGCGCGCACAACGTAGAAAGTCAATGCGGAGGAGGAAGAGAGATGAGACGAGGAAAGGGAGAGGAAGGAGTGTCCATATGATACAGCCATTACACCTCATGCAGGTTCCATTTGCACCTTATTGTTTGTTTCATTGCTGGAAAAAAGCAGGTAATTTACCAAGCCTGGAGAGGCAGCTGATCCCTTTTCCCTCGGCACAGTTGCTGTTGTGTGTTTATTTGTGTCGGTCTGCGACGTGCAAATTTTCACAGCACATCCGTTCAGACAGCCATAGCGTTTGCTTGTGTGCAATGACCCATTTGTGGGAATGAATTGTGGCAGTGTCTCCTGGAAAATAAAAAAACAACAACAACAAAAAAAGCTCTTTAACGGCTGAATTTCTCAGCAATTGTTCCATAGTTTTTCAGCCTGAATTTTTGCTGTTTTTTATGCATGTCTCAAACAGGTCCCTCACCAACGATCGGGCCTCGGACCTGATGGAGCGGCTGGCCCAGAGGTTGAACCTTCACTCTGCAGATCTCACCCAGCTCTCGTACGTCCACACACCATCAGAAAAACCTCACAGATTACAAGATATACACTAAATAAAGGATAACTAGTCACATTTAGGGCATTTTTTAAAAGTTTTATAGAGAATTTAAGGTTAAAGAACAAGGGTGAGGACTACCCAGCCCCTGGAAGGAGTGTGTGTACTAAAATGACATTCCACTCTGCAACAAACTGTTGGCGTTTGTTGTTTTTCTGACCTTTAGGAGTGTTTGACTTCGTGCGGTGAGAGAAATCAGGCCTAATTACCTCCAGGCACACACTGATGTCTCTACTGTATTCAAAACAGTCCCTTTTCCTCTGTCAAAAAAAGAGAGGCAGTCGAGTCTTCAAACAGTTCTTAGTTTAGAGGAAAAGAAAGAAAACTGTGGAAGTAGCAGCGGACAACAGTCCAGCAGGAGGCGGTTAATGTATTAATGAGCAGCTGAACTGTCCTTGAACCCGGAGTGACGCGATCTGCTGGTACCGTGATTCTTCTGTAGGTTTGGTGTCAGACCATGTAGGAGGCAGAGTGTTCGACTGAGATCTGACAAGCCCTTTGAAACGCTCTTGGAGGAGAAGTGAAGTCTGGGTGGCTCAATAACACCCGCAACATAAAAAAAAGAAAGAACCAGACAGCTACTCTGCACCTGTAATACAAAAGATCCTGAATTAAAAACAGTAAAGTCAACATGAAACCACCACAGAGGCATTCAGACCTCTGAATCCAACCTTCCATGGTTAGTGTTGATGGGCCCGAACACCCGGATGTGTCATCACTCTGGCACTGATTTTAGTTAATTTTGTTATTCCAGCTGTCATTCCACATCACTCTGAATTAACTCCAGACGCAAGCGGTGATTAATGTTATTATCTTGATGCTGATGAAAACGCCTGTGACATTATTTCATGGTGAAAGGTTGCTTTTTTCATGTAAATGTGATTTTTAAAAAAAAAATCTGGGTTTAAGAAGTGCTATTTAAGTCAATCTGCTGCAAAATTTCTAAATAACTTCCTTTCCAGCCTGTCTGACTTGTTTCATAATGGTGTGTATGGATGTGTTCTTTTTTTAGGTATTTTATATGAAGTCAGGTCCAAAACGATTCTTTATTTAGTGTTTTTACAGTGATTATAAAAACACGTTTATGTCGTATGTGGTGTCCACACTGGATGTAGTGTGATGAGTCTATATTAGATCTAGATTAGATACAGTAGATTTAGATGTATTTTTTGTGATGCGTTACTTTTAATGTGTTTTTCCCCCTTTGATGCTATGATGTACTTTATGCAGTTCTATTTAATAATTCCTTCACACTAACTTTTTAGTTACAAGGTTAGTTATATGGAATCGTCTGCTTATTTACAAACATATAAAAGAATAAGGGTCAACTTCAGCTAGAACTTTAAAAAATATTCCTGCCAAAATGAAAAAACATGCAAAAATTATAGTATTGTAAAGGATTATAAAATGATGTTCAGATGAAAATGAGTGGTTTATAACATAAACATAAACACTGTTTCTCCAAACTGAAGCTGTTCAGGAAGCTATTTACAACAGGTATGATGATAATAAATAAGATATATACAGCAAAACGCATCTCAAAACAGCTGAAAAATCCCATTAATAACATCAGTGGCTCAGCCAATCAGAGCACCTGTTTGCAACATGTGATCAGGCGTGACTCAGCATCAAGAGGAGGGGCTACAGAGTGTCAGCTAGAGTCCTAAAATGTATCAGGACTGAGTTTCATCTCATGTAGGACTTTCTTTTTTATGAATTTGGTATCTTCTTTTTGCAATTTGGAGCAAGATTACACTTTCAAGTTTTTAAAAAATTACTTAATGTTTGTGTCTAAAGAAGCTTCCCTCAAGTCTTATAACAATATCTATCTTTTTGTTGCATTCCTGTAGATGTCAATGGTACCGTTCTCAGAACTCTGTTAGCTTTTTAAATTAAATTTATTTTATTATCCCACCATTATTCACATTTACTCAGACTTCATAACCAAAACAACTAAATCTAAAAAGAAAAAGGGGAGAATTTTAACTAGAAACATGGCTGATCAAAGGCTGGCTTAAATTCTGTCTCTAAATCAGTTTATTTTTCTGGACGACACAATATGCAGCAAAGTATTTTTGCTGCAATACGACATTTTATTAAAGTTTTAAAGGCAGTGTAAAAGCCACCGTCTTAAAAGGAGCTTTCTTAAAGTATCTTTACACCTTATTTTTGCGCTGCTGCCATTCAGAAGACAAATAGAGAAAATGTACTTTCTGTCTGGTTTGTTTACCTCCATTTCTCTCCTACTTTTACAAAGTAATGAAAGCACATTCATGTAAAAATAGCCGAGGCGAAGGACGTGACGCAGGCTCTTTGTGCCGTCTTGGTGCGCGGCTTCGCAGGTGAGTGTTTGAAAGCTTCTGTCTGAATACGTGTCGGCCGGGTCAGAGCACACCGCCCCGCTTTGTTCGGTTCCACCCGCTCTGATGAGCCCTGATAGCAGCAAAGGAGAAGAGACACTCATAATTTTTTTGGGAAAGATTATTAGACAGTCTGAGGAGAGAATTCTCTCTTTTTTCTTGCCTAATTGTGTTCAGACATTCAGATGAATTTAATTATGTTCGAGCTCACAGTAATCAGCACAAAACATTCCTTTATAAATGTGGGTTTTGATGGGTTGATGTGCACCTCTTTGAGATGACGTAAGTGTTTTACTCATCAGCAACACTAGGGGGAGTGGGACACACACTCACAAGTCTGTACAAAGTGAACACACACACACACACACCCTCTGACATTATCCCGCCAACGAGTCTGCAAACACACTCGTTGTGTCCCACCAAAAAAATGAAGTCCGAACTCACACATCCGATAAGAGGAGTGTGAATTCCTCCAGATAACTTATCTATCTTAACTTTATCTACCAAATACTGCAGTGTTTTGCCCACCTGTGTATTTGAGTAGTGTCTGTGTGGCTGGAGAGGAAGTAAAAACATGTCAATCCAATTTGAGATGCATTGAGATCTCTGGCGATGCACCCCTGGCCGGGGAGGGTTGATGCAGGGGTAAAGATTGTGGAAACATTGACATTTACGAGAGCAAACAGAGCCCAGGTGATGGTTCTAGAGAAGGGCATTTTTCTTTCTGAGTCGTGTATGTGTGTGTGTGTGTACGGAGCGTGTGTGTAATCATGTTCATAAATGCATTGTTGCATGGTTGGGTCCGTCTGTCGAGCAGTAGCTCATATATTGCTCCTGGCTCAACGAGTGTCGCTGCGTCTGTAGCAGGCTGACTGATGGAGAGTGGGTCGCAGCACTCTGATGAATCTCTCTCTCTGTCGCGCAGTCTGGCAGGAAGTACACTAAAAATGTACGTGCACTTTCCAGGACATAACACGTCAGACATGATGACATACTGAAGGGTTTGGGTGGATGGAAGCTGCAGAAAAATGGGGCAAGCTTCAGCTCTCCATCACACCTGCAGCACAAAGAGCTGTAAATTACAAGTTTATCTCTGTATCTATCATTGAACAAGAGCTGAGGTGAATATTGATTCTTACTCATTGAAAATTATATGCACAGTCCTTTGATTAGAAATCTAAAAATGAACTTTTAGAAATATACACTTTTGATCCAAATAGCCAATGGGTTCATTTCCATTAAGAAAAGCAATTTCTGTATGTTTTGGCTGAGCGATGCTTTATGCTATTGAGATATAAAACACTTTTCTTGTATTTTTTATTTTTTCTGATGGGTAACATTAGAAAGAAGTTAAATGTAACAAACTTATTTTTTTCTTATTTAATTTTAAATGTGAGAAGAAATTACAAAAAGTTTCCCAATTTTCCCCAAATTGTCTCCTTTTTATTTTCACTTTTATCAAGTTAACTCCTCTTTTGAATGATTTTTTAAAATAAACAACTGTTTAGTTTTTGTTTTATGGAGCTAATTTAGGAAATTAAAAAAAATGCAGATTCTAACATTGCTGTTTATGGGGTTTTTTCTGTTTACCTGTGAATTAAGGCTAGCGCCTCAAAATGATTGGATCCAGTTTAATAAAGCACCAGTTCACAACTCAAGCACCAAATCATTCCAGGTCCAGGTTCAGCTGATTGCTGTACAATGCAATTCAGTTATAATAAAATTTGATTAATTATAAAAAGCCAATTAGTCAAATATGCCCGTTAAGGAACCAGCAGATTGGATTGAAGCGTTACTTCACATAATTTTGAATATTTCTAACAATAAACTACTTTCATGCAGACTAAATGTTTCCATAAATATATGTAAAATATTGCGGTGTAGTCACATGAAAAAACCAACCTGTGTATATTAAGTGTTTTCTATCATTTGCTCACCATTGATTCTTGCTTGATTTATTCATCTGATAAAACTGAATTTGCATCTTGGCTAAAAGGTATGAATAGTTTGACCTTTTCAAAACACTTTTTCTGAATAGCTTTTAGCTCAACAGAGCTGGATGAAGTAAACACAGACATGGTTTTCTTTCTTTCTACTCTATATGTGTTATGTGTTAAAGTGAATTTGTTTGGTGCAGTTTCCCTTGTTAGCCATCGCTATCCTAAGCACCTCCTAGCTGCAGCTTTATTTTCTGTATAGATTTTTGTTAGCCATATCTATGCTAAGCACCTCCTAGCTGCAGCTTTATTTTCTGTATAGATTTTTGTTAGCCATATCTATGCTAAGCTATGCTAAGCACCTCCTAGCTGCAGCTTTATTTTCTGTATAGATTTTTGTTAGCCATATCTATGCTAAGCTATGCTAAGCACCTCCTAGCTGCAGCTTTATTTTCTGTATAGATTTTTGTTAGCCATATCTATGCTAAGCTATGCTAAGCACCTCCTAGCTGCAGCTTTATTTTCTGTATAGATTTTTGTTAGCCATATCTATGCTAAGCTATGCTAAGCACCTCCTAGCTGCAGCTTTATTTTCTGTATAGATTTTTGTTAGCCATATCTATGCTAAGCTATGCTAAGCACCTCCTAGCTGCAGCTTTATTTTCTGTATAGATTTTTGTTAGCCATATCTATGCTAAGCTATGCTAAGCACCTCCTAGCTGCAGCTTTATTTTCTGTATAGATTTTTGTTAGCCATATCTATGCTAAGCTATGCTAAGCACCTCCTAGCTGCAGCTTTATTTTCTGTATAGATTTTTGTTAGCCATCTCTATGCTAAGCTTTGCTAAGCACCTCCTAGCTGCAGCTTTATTTTCTGTATAGATTTTTGTTAGCCATCTCTATGCTAAGCTTTGCTAAGCACCTCCTAGCTGCAGCTTGATATTTCTATACAGATTTTCCTGTCAGTTTCTTTTTGTTTTGCATTAAGATTTTAAATGAACGAGCCTTTGAGATTTGAGTTTCCAAATACTGATTTGCGTCTGATACAGGTAGAATTCTTTACGCCTCACTTGTTTTAGGAAAATTAACCATTTGAGACTTAAAAAAAAACACTCTCCAGATACCCGACATCACGCTGAATGTTTATTTCTGGTATTTTAAAATTCTGTTTCTCTTCAAGGGCCAACGCGTCTGCCTTTGTGCGTTGATAATTTCTTTACACATGCTTTGTTTTGATCCTCTGTGTCTCAGTCATTACATGTTTCAATTTAACTTTAACTAAACTAAAAGAAAATAATCTCACTTCCCCATCCCGCTGCTGCCATATTTGTTGCTGATATTTCCTTTGAGTTTTCATCGTTCAGTGGGGATGAAATGTTTTTCATTGCCTTGTTGATCCCTTTTATGAAGAGCTACAATCAGGATTTATTTGTTATTTTATCTGCCAAATACGGCTTCTTTTTTAGTTTTGTCTTTTTATTAAATAAAACACTTTTCGTTTGGGATATAAGAGGTTCTACTCAACATGAGGAGGGTTATTTCTTTACACGTTACTACAATGTGATTTTATCCCCTGCTGTCTGTAGTGGGAAGAAGAGCGTGCTGGGTTTGTTTCATGGCCATCATCAGGGAGCTTCTGGCTCCACCCTTAACTTCACATGTGGAAATCACATGTCAGAAGTCGGAACATGTGAAATTCCAATGTGACACATGTGAACTACATGAAAGAAAACATGTTTCCTGTGTGATTTGTAACAAAAAAATGGGTTAAATTAACATGTTCTGTCCAGGTTTCCTGTGTGATTTTGCTAAGTTCCTGTGTTTTAATCTATAAGAGCAGGGAGAGACGTCTGATTCCTGACTAGACAGAACAGAAATGGTGCAGAAAGTATGAGTTGGTTACAGTGTGTAAAGTATAAAAAAATGCTCAGGTAATAACTGTTCTTTGAAGCTTAAAAATGATATTGTTAAACAATTTTACACAAGCATCTGGTACTTTTATAATGAATTATTATACTGAATTCTTTTCTTTGTTAGATCCTGCTTTAATTATACAGAAACATATTGATCTTAATGCTTTAGCTGGACATTTTACAAAACACTATCTTAACTTTTAGTTTAGTTAAAACTAAATTACAGCAACAGAAGTCCCACTTTACTTATTCTTGTCATAGAAAAAGACTAAAAACTGGTTTAGTTTGAGAAATATCAGCAAAAACCAGAAGGTTACTGTAATACTGAGTCATTTTGTAACTTTTAAACGCCACCTGGTGAGTTTTTAAATCATTTTTGGATATTTCACATCAATTTTAGCTCCATGTTCTTGTTTCCAGTATCTACTCTAATGGAGTCTAATCTTAGTGGACCACTGTCCTGTATGTTTTAGTTGTTTCCCTGTTACAATACATCTGATTCAGTAATGGTGTGTTGAAGCAGAGAAACATCGACAGCATGCAGGATAGTCGCCCTAGAAAACCAGAACTGGACACAGCCGCTTTAGTTTGTAGATAAATCAGAAGCTGCTGCTTCATTTTGAAAGTTACAAACAATGAAATGTGGTAGAAATGATCTGTAAGAGCTGGGAATTCCTCTTACTGCTTCTATCATAAAAGAAAGACAATGTAATGGTGCAAATCTTGTGCTCAAAAATAGTTTTCAACTCGAGGTGTGATTTTGGTGTGCTATATTGATGTAATTTAAGATCACTAATTTGATGAAAATGGTCAAATGTGATTGAGTTTTATCATTGTTATGAGACTGAGCATGTTTTAAAAGAGAAACACTGTTAGTTTTTAGATATTCTGGGGTAACAAACTTGATTTATTATCCTCTGTCTGCCTCCTGAAATCACCTTACATCAGGATGTCTCATGAGCAGTATCCTGTAGCTGTTTGCTGCTGTTTTCTGTAGGAATGCTCAGCCACTCAGGTCAGATTCTGTTTGATCAAAAGCAGCAGCAGCATAAAAACAAGTTTACACTGCATCTAAAGTCAAAGCTTCATCAGTTGTAATTTATCGAAGATTTTAGGCAACAAAAACTGTTATTTTCTGAGGAAATTGGTCATTAAATTCTCCCTTACATGAATGTATTCATACAATTTCTCCTTTCGCTGGTTCCTTGCAGCGTCCTCGGTCCTGCGCTCACGTTCCGAGTCGGCCCAAACCCCAAGAACGTGACCACCGCTGAGCTGGTTCAAGCTGCAGGTAAGAGGAGCTTCTCTTTATCCCCTTCACAGAACAAAACCCCAACTGACAACCTTCATTCTGATTCGTCTCAGTTTTACAAGTCAGACCACTCTGTCACAATCTAGACTTCTCGAGCTGCACCTGCAGCTTCTACACACACATGCTGACACACACAGGGCAGTTTGTTTGGTTTGTTCCGTCCAGCAGGGCGACAGGTCGAGGCAGGTTGGTCAATCAGAGTTGATTCTTCTTTGTATGCCCGCCGTGTGCTGTTGTTTGATGCAGACTGATGGAGAGCTGTCACTCTCTGACAGGAGATTGTAAGAACGCACTGCCTTTGTTCCCCTGCTTATTGTCTGCACTCCGGTCACCCTGTCATGTGTGTGACTGCTGCGTGTTGGATGTGTGTGTCCTTGCTTTGGTCGGAAATGACTTCGAGGACAACGGCGATACTTCAATATCATCCAATATCACCTTTGTGGAATCAAAATGATGTTGTTGTTATTGGCAGAAACTTCTTGTTTTTTTTTTGTGCAGCTATACTCTTTTGAGTTTTCTGATAGTTTCTCACCTTAATCTTACAAATCAGTACAACTTAGCTTTGTATTTTCTCTATTATCAGTAGAACTCGTCTCCCTTTGGTTGCCTCTCCCTCGTGTGACTGACTTTGATGAGGTTTCGTGTGGTGAGAGCTAATGACTGGCATGAGCAGGGCTGAAATGTCAGACCAAATGTTATGTCAACATGATCATGGGCCTGGCCCATGTGGGTGAATTATGAATACAGCCCACCTGAATAGCAATTTCTAAAAGTGTAGGGAGGGACTTTGAGTGTTTCTTGATATGTTGCACCTCCTTCCTAAAAGATGCATAAAAATTCCCACTTTCCAGTTCCACAAAAGCAATAATGGCTGTGAATTCCTGATGCAGCACAAGCCTGATGGTTTCCAAGTCTGAGCTGCAGAGGACCAGCGTGGTTTTAGTGCAGTCTGAAATCAAAGTGACACCCACATACAGTGACCACCTGGGTAATCCAGGCTGACCTTTGCCTTGTGTGTGACTGTGCATAAATGGCGTGGCCTCCTAATGAACTCATCTAAACCCCCCGCTGCAGAGAGAGCCCTCAACACGAGGAAGTCGTTTAAACAGAACGGTGCTGAGAATTCTGATAAATGTGGCTAATTAAGCATAAAAACACACATATAAAATAATCAGCAGTTTATTGTTTGTGTGGGAGTGTTCAACAATTGCCTAAGTGTACTTGAATTCCATTTAATACATGTATATTAATTAAAGCCTGCATCTATTAAAAAGGTGTTTTTCAATGCCGGTGTTTAAAAATCACATTCAAAACCAGAGGTAGTTCACTTTATAGACAAAGAAAATGGAAATAAATTAGTTTAAAAGTCTGACAGTTTGTTCCTATTTCTTTCATAATCGTTTATTCTTCATTAATCCCTTGAGGAAATAGTTTTTCTATCAAATCTTTTTTTAAATTCCCACACAATTTGACACAAAAGAATATTTTGGCATCTAAACGGTGGTTCTCACAGAACTATTACCTGAAAACCTGACATCGACTTGTTTCTGAGGTCCTGTTTCAAGTCTTTCAAGTGGATTTTGCACTTTTAATCTGTTTTATGTAGTTTTTAGATCCAACACTTCTTCTTTTGTCCAATTTCCTTATACTTTAAGCACAAACATCTCAATCAGGTGCTGCAAATGACTCAAAATGCTGCACAAGTCCAAATATAACTGTGTAAGGCTTGTGGGAACTATCAACCAGGGCTTCTTTAAAACATTACAATGAAATCTGTCACTTTAGAGGAAAATCGTTTATGAATTCAGGATGGATTTTGCACCAGACTGTCTGAACGGTAGCTGATCAGCTCTCCTGGTGCCATAATGACTGTTTTCTTCACTAGTATATTATACTGATAGAAAGACAACCCTGTTATTTGAGAAGCCAGAATTCAAACTGTATGCTTAATCCATTATCACAGCTGTAGCCTTTAAGTTTTCCTGCTGACAAACCGATTCAGTCAGAGCTACTTAGAATATTAATATGTGCTGTAGGGACTGCAGCTTGTAGTTTCTACATAGAATTGTATGAATAATTCACTAGATGTTTATATAAAGGTGTGGAATGTTTCTTTAAATGCCTCCTACATGTTTGAATGTCTGTTTTCCCTCACACCCATTATTAATCCAAACAGCACCTCAGATTTCCAGTGTTGTTCTTGTTTTTTTCCATTGATAAACTAATAGATTTTTAGTGTTACTGACTGAGATTTGTATATTTACTGCTCAAACGACGTGCCTTAATGATTTTTTTGTCTCTGAAAGGTCAAAAACTGTGTTGATTTATGAAAGTCATTGTATATTAAACATTGACTGTGCTCGTGGGGGTCTAAACTAGATGACTGTGGCTGCGCTTCATTCTGCTGTCCATCTATCTGCCCATCAGCTCTATTTGATGTGTTCAATGCCCCGTTGGAAAGAATAGACAAAGAGACTTGGTTGAAAGGCATGGACAGTATAGAGGAGATTTGATAACTCGTTGAAAAGCATCTTTTAGGCAGCAGGTTCTTAGCGGCTGTGTGGTGAAAGGCCTGCTGGGAGGTCTGACTGTATTAGTGGAGGTAGAGGCTCTTGTGCACTGCTCGACTGGAAAACTGCAGGACAAAGACGGGCACTGGCTAATCCCTGCTCGGCTGCAAAACAAAAGAGAAAGCTGCTGCTTTATCAAAACTACAAGGCATTCTGCGTGTCCGTGTTTGTGCGCGCGTGTGCGGATTTGTGTGCAACTTTTTTTTTTTCTTTGCAGCTGTGTTCATACTGTGCCAAGAAAATGATTTATTCAATATTTGATGAAGTGGCAGCCAAGCTGTTAAAACCAATGCTGGAATGTGCTGTTTAGAACTTTTTCTTGCTTCCTTGCAGTGATTTCTAAACATGTAAATCACCGTCAGTCGGGGGGGGGGAATAATAGATCTGCCAGAACTGCTTTTGCTCACTGTGAAGTGACGTTTTGTAGCTGATGATGGATTTGATCCACTTACACGTTTGTGCTTTTCACAGCGAGTAGGTGGATTTAGATGTAGGAAGAGTGTTCTGGCTCCATAAAGTGTTATTGTATAATTATGTCCTGGCGTAATTGTTTAAAATGGTGTTATGTATGTGTTTTGCAGTTGTAATTATAAGTAATGAATTTGAGTGTTTAGTGTAAAAATTGAAGCTTGACGACGCGGTGACTTATCCACCCACTGGGATCAGGATGTCGAGGCCAAATACCAGTGTGTGTGTGTGTGTGTGTGTGTGAGGGGATATGTGTGTGTTAACAACGGCTGATCGGTGGTGGGTGGGGAGCTGAGCGAGGACACTCCTATTGTCTCGGCTGTCACGGCTGGGCGACCCCGGAGCCCTTTGGAGGCCTCAAAGGCCCCAGAGGCCAGGCAGTAGCAATGAGTCGGCAGGCCCCCAGGCCGTGAGAACCCCGGCCCCGGTCAATGAGCGCCGGGATCATAAGGACCCTGGGAGCAACTTTCTGGGCCATCTGGAAAAGACAGCAGAGACCCTGACACACGGCTGTCACCCGCGGGAGACGCGCAGAGATGTGGACGTAGACAATGTCAACCCCCGTGCTTCCGCCTCCGCTTCTGCCTTTTTGTCTCGCACACGCTCACGTTAGAACCTGAAAAATATGAAGATGAGCGACTGAAAGGGAAAACATTGGTGAGAAATGTCCAGAACAAATTGAACATCCAACTGTTTATGGTCATCCAAAATGTTTCTATATACTAAAAAACCCTTGTCCACAGGCCTGAGTTTAAAAGTTAGAAAACTGAAACTTCTTCAACTTGGAGACTAGCCGTTAGTTGTAGTTTACCAGACATAAATGATGTGCTTCTCTTTAACTGGCAGGTCAACCACTTCATACCAAGTCCCTTTATCTTATTTAATAGAACATTAACCTTAACTGGAAAAAAAACTACTCAGCTAAAAATGGCAGTGTTTGAATATAAAGTTACATTATTATTACATAATTATTACCTTACAATATGTCATGACTCGTATTGCCCCAAGTTTCATTTTTCTTTGGAAAAGTAGTTTTGTGGAGTTGTTATCAGTGGTTAGTATCTTACCTGCAGTAGACAGTCCCAGTTTGGAGAATCAGAGCGAAATGGAGCTGATTTCTGCTGTCTAAAACAGCCTCCAACATTTCATAGCCATTTAGGCAACCACAATTTTATTTTATTTTCTATAAACATATTATTAGTTATTTACACCGAAAATCATGTCAACTGCTGTCTGATACCAGGAAATAGTAAATGACTTGTACTTGTATGGAGCTTTTTAAGTCCAAGGACTCCCAAAGCGGTTCAAACTGCAATTAGTCATTCACACACACACACACACACACACACACACACACACACACACACACACGCATTCACACACTCAGTGCGTTTACATGCACATCTAAGTCGAGCTAGATCGGTCTAGGTCGATCTTATGTTAATAAACTGGAAGTCTTTATCCTAGTTTACATGTCTGTTAGAAAACCGAACTCTCAAATAAAGTTTGCTCCACTCCGCTACGATAGGGGGCGACATGCGCCCTTTCATGTCGGTGTTCTTCTAGTTGTTTTCTTAGTGTTTAAAAACTCTTGTTCTAAACGCTTCTATCGGCCACGAATTTGATCGGGCGTCTTCGTGTACCAAGAGCTGGCAAGCTGTCCGTTTGTTTTTGCTGCTATCGTCTTTTACCGCTACTGATTTGTTTGTATTCTCACTTCCGCGGTGTCGTCACTCCCGGAGGAGGAGCGCCCGCCAGCATTAGCTCGGCTAAGCTGTTCACATGAACGAGGAAATCAAGCTCCAACCGCATTATCTGGGTGCTTTAGCTCGATTAGATCCAGTTCAACTTCAGCCGGACTAACGTGTTTACATGCAGTTTTAAAAACCGACTTAAGTCGATTTAAGGCAATAATTTGGTTTTCTAGACTGCATGTAAACGCACTGACTGATGGCAGTGAGCTACATTGTAGCCACCAGGGGGCAGACTAACAGTAGCTGGAGCTGCTATACAGTCTGCACCACCAGCAGGCAAGGTGGGTGAAGTGTCTTGCCCAAGGACACTACGACAAGGTAACCCAGCTGGAACTGGGATCGAACCAGCAACCCTCCGGTGGCCTGATGGCCAATCTACCTATGAGATACACGCCACCGAAAGTAATGGATCTGCAATATGAGTGGTCCTGATCATAATTGGATTGAGGGACCAAGCAAAGGTGCAGAGTAAAACTCTACTTTTGGTTGTTTTAGATGCTAAACCTATTCAGGAATTGGCACCAGTCTGAGGAGCTGTTAGCTTGACTCTTTGGTGAAAACTTCTCTCTGATTCTCCGAACAGGGACGCTCTGACTACTATCTACAGCAGGTAAGATGCTGACTTTTGAAAATAACTCCACACTCTTTTCTTTAGTTTCATTAGCTTAGTCTCAGTCTGCTATAAGATTTTAAATACATGTTTTCATTAAGAATTTTAATCAATCTTGATGAATTTAGGTTTGTAAAAATTATGATTTGAGCTAAAAAATAAACCATGTTTCCACAGCAGCTGCTTAATTGCCACCAATATGATCCAATGATCAACACAGAGGACCCCTTTTCTCTCACATGCTCTGGTCTGTTTATTTAGATTCTCTGATATTCAGTGTATAGGATGAACAAAACCATATTTTAAATCACCTTATAGTCACGTGTAAATGTAAACACTTATTGGTAGATGTGAGATGTGCTGTAACGTGTCACTCCATGTTTTTCTTTGGGAATGCTGGGTATGATCTGAGCGTTCACGTGCTCTCTGTTTCAAACGCACACAAACCCTTGCAGACAACTCTAAAATGGAAACACGGTGGCTGTGACTGCTGCACGACGGCGCTAGCTACCGTTTGAGTAGTGAGTTGGTAGTCTTTTCCAGCTGAGCAGATTAGCATAGATCTCCCACGCAGACAGAGTTGACCTTCACTCTGGCAAACACTTGTCAAAATGCCAGCGATAATTACCTGCTCTCTTTGCAAACAGCACTGTGGTTTTTATCCACCTGCATCTCAGCCACGGAGGACGAGGCTGCAGCGTCGCCGCTGCCTGTCCTACGATATATATACAATGTTCTTAAAGGGTGTGTGTGTGTGTGGTTGGGGGGGGGGGTTAATCAGCAGGGATTCCTGTGTGACACAAGTGTGTGTCTGCTTGATATTGTAATGTTTACCATTCAGAAGTCAGCAAGCCACCAGAGGCTAAAGAAATAAGTGTGAATTAAATTTTCTGATTGATGCCAGCACTTTCTTTCGGAGCGCTCGTGTCCAGACACATAGAGCTGGAGTGGAATTAGTTTTGTCAGCATGGGTTTGGCTCTGTCGCGATTCTTGTCAGGAAAACATGTTTTCTTCCTTTGTTTTTCAGCAGAGCATGGCTGGATTTGTGTTGGACGTCTGTTTGTCTGTGTGCCTTAACATCCGTATCAATGATCGCAGAGGTCAGAAAACAACAGGATTCCTTTCTCCCCATCTTCCTCCCTTCCTCTTCCTTCCCTGGGCACTCTCCGCTCTCCTCCTCATCACTGGCTGCCCTCTCTGGTTGAGTGCTTGAATGTGCTCAGTTCGGTGATCAAAGTCTTCCTCAGTCTCTTCTCCTCCATTGCCCCCGGCTCTGTGAGTGAGTGTATGGAAAGAAAAAAAAAATCTGTGTGTGTGTGTGGTGTGTGTGAGATTCGGCTACAAGCAAAGTTCTCAGTCGTCTAAACCGTCACTTGCTGTGTTCTTTCAGTCTCAGTGGTACTTTTCTAGACTTCCATACATCTGCTAGAGGGCAACCTCCCCCCTCCCCTCCCCTCTCCTCCCATCCAGATACTGTACACACATGAATATAGAAACCTAGAGTGACGCTCATTCGATATGACACATCTCACTTTCCTGTCTTATGCATTGTTGATTGCAGGAGCCGTTGCTCTCAGTTACCGTAGATAATTTATTCACTGCACACATCTGTCTGCATACATGTGTGTGTTTGCTGCAGGGCACCAGATAACCAGAGTTTGTATGACTCACAGTCAACTCTGGCTCTAACACTGTGTTAAACATTTTTTTAATTCCAAGGTCACATTTGTTTTTTTGTTTTTTTTTTCTTCTTGCATCCTCTTCTGCCTCCAGGAGCAGAAAATATCTCTCATTGTCAAAGACAGCTATTAAAATGCTTCAGTAGGGCATTCTCACATCTGAAAGTTGAAATATCTCGGGGTTTTTTTGTGTTTTTTTTTTTTAGCACAAGGTTCTGACTTTTTGTGTTCTTCTCATTAAAGGATGAGGATGTTCCAATGGTTTCCGGTTCCAGTCGTTCTTCTGTTTTGGTATTTTCTCTGCACCTTTAGTTGCGGGTCAAGGCCGCGTCGTTCCTAAACGTATTTACTGTGTCAAAGCTGCCGTTGCGAGGCAGCAGAAGACAGTAACAGGTGCTTGTCAACAGCCGGCCCGATCTCCAGTGCATTAAAGGATCTCTGCTATAGACGAGGATTAGTGTCGCCTGGCATTGTTTATTTGCTAATTCCATCTCCAAGGTATTTGTGGAAAATAGGCATGAATAATTGAAAGTGATTTCTAGTGGACAGAACAGAACTATCAGCAAATGGAGGGAGATTAATGAATAAAAGGGGGGTAGGAGGTGGTGCAACAACACCACAACCTTGCTCAAAAGCCCACCGAGACCCTGAGTTTGTAAAATTGAATATGTATTGTTTCAGAGGTGGATAAACGTGAAACAAACATGGATCAGGAAGGAATACAGCAATGAGTTTAATATGAGATGTGTTACAGCATGATGTGGAGGCATTATGGCGCTTCCTGCTCATCAGCAATTAGCATTTTTAAACGGATTCAATATATTGTCCTTAAACTGTGTTTGGATGAAAATGCTAATTTTTTTATGAGGAAACGTGTTCAAACTTGTGATTTGAGTAATACCTTGGAAGAAAAGTGTGTAAGAATTAGCTGTGTGAAAAATACAATCAATTTGATTTATTCTAATATTTTAAATCTGCAGAGTTCTTTTCTCTCCTTGTTCTGATGCTTTTTAGTCAGTTTTCTAGAAGTCTCAGAGAAAACCAGTAGCTGAGAGATATTCACATCACAAATTCTAGCAGATTGAGTGAAATCCTGTAATGTTGCATCAGATTTTACAAAAAAAAATAGTCACAGTCATTTTCTATATACCAAGATAATCTTAGCTTAAAGCGGCTCTCTGGAGCATTTTTCTCTGTATCAAAGTTTTCTAAATGTTTTAAATGATATTTCAGGTCTAAACTATGATCTATGGGTTGAGTTCCACAACATCTGTCATTCTGATGAAGACCCTCCTTCCTCCTAGAGACCCCTTTCCATTATTTCTTGCCGCCGACATTTTTCAGCCAATGAAATTCAAATGTCTGCATTCTTTCAACATGCACGCGCATCGACCAAACCTGTACCAGTAGGGGGCGCTGTCGTACAGGACGCTCCGTGTGTTTCTCTGCCGTCTCAGCCGTTCACTGAGGACTCACAGCTCATTTCTACTAAAAACCTACCCATTCTCCAGCTAAAGATGGATTTATTTTTATTTTTAAACCTTTCACCTCACAGAATGGCAAGGCTTGACAGGATTATGCGTTTATTTTGGTCAGAAAGTTCATCCAGGGCCGAGTCAAGTTCAGCTTCAGAGTCCAGCAGCAGCTCGGTGCTAACAGAGCTAATAGAAGCAGCAGGGACAGAGAGGGCTCTTCAGACCCTCGTAGTGTTGTTGGAATAAGATTGTGAACTGTGAGTGATTAAACCCTACACATTGAGCTGTACAGTTCATGTCCGAAGTATATGCGCCGCGTGCACGCGCGCACACGTGACCGGACGCGCGTGTCGAGATGTTTTGAGGAGGAGCCTTTGGACGCTAGAGTCAAAAACTGCTCTCTTGATGAAATCCTCCGGAGTGCTGCTTTAAATTTGAAATATCTAGTTGATGTTTTTGTAATCTTTTAATTGGTTTGAACAACGAGAGTCATCCATTAAATGACCGGTCCTTTATTATGCAAAATTCACTTTCTACAGATCTTCTAACAGTCATATCAGTCCCAAAGACTGTGTCTGAGACCCAAAAGTGAGAAAATATTTTCACCGTTTTCACGTCCTTATTCTCATTTTTTGGAAATGTGTTTTGAGCTAATGCTAAAACGGGTGGTTTCTAAATCTTTCCCCTGTTGACGTCAAGAAGGGAAAAGACCACTCCTCTCCAGAGGACAGAGCCAATCAGGAGCACCTTTGACTATCTGAGCCCACCCCCGTCCTGTTAAAACTACGGGAGCGCGCATCCTCACATACGTTAGCAAACAGTCATGGTAAAGCTACGAGGAAGCATGCCAGTTGCTTCAGAGCTGGTTGCATCAACGAGCAAAAAAGCAATTTTTTCTCCCTTCATCTGAGACACAGAAGACCTACTGACGTCTCACAAATGCGCATGGAGACGAGAGATGGGCGGGACTTAGAGAAGCTCGGCTCCTCTACTTCCCTGCCCATTTTAAATAAAAGTTCTGCTTTAGGAAGTTGGATGAGGGGTGGAAGAACAACAGCTGCACTTAAAGTAAGGGTTAATCTGATCAATGCATAGCTTAGACATGTTATTGAGATGTAAAGAAATTATTCAGAGTGGATAGAAAGTGGGACCTTTAATTCATTTTGGTTTAAAAATATCTAAAATGATAAAAAGTGGATCCACACACCAGTAAACCTACTATTATAAAATGTTGCACTTTTACATTTTACTTTAAAAATCCCAACTTTCTGTAACAGGTGTGGCAGCAGCTTCTTGTTGAGCTGCTGGACAAATAAATAATCACTGTGTCTGTTTTTGTTCCAAATAGTCAAACTGGATAAACAAGTGAAAGCTGACTGTTTCAGAGAGGAAGTGAAAAGGATTTAAGGTGATACTTCTAGGATTAAAAAATGTGGACTAAAGGAGGAGAACAAAATGCATCAGAGAAGTTATTTAAATGGTTAAATGTCAGTTAAAACTAACCATTGAATCCTAAAACCTACAGAAAGTTCAGGATTCATTTCTCCCCCTCGGACCCTCAGATCCTTCTTTCCAGCCATTCTGACTTCAGGACTTCTCCGTCCTCCATCTTTAATCTGTCACTGGTGTTGTACATGTCACGCAGCGGCTCATCTTTCCACAGTGGTTCCTTGTCTTCTTCTTTTTCCACACCAGGTTTCTGCTGCCTGAGGCATTCGCTTAGTCGCTTATGGCTGGGGGCCATCTTCCTGTTGTATCCCTGGATCTCCAGGATCCAGGATAGTGGCTCTGACACTGAACCAGACCTGCTGCGTTAAAGTCTCAAGGTGCTGGGCTCGGACTGAACTTTTCTATGCATTTTGAAGCGATTTCTTGTCTTCATTTTTGTTGCTTCTATCCTCCCCTTTAGCCAGGATATTAAACCAACAGGGTAGCTGGTATCTGCCAGGGCAAACGTGTTTATATCCCACACTGTGTTCTTTCTGTTCACTTATCTCCTCAGGATCTTAGGATCTGTTTGACCATTTTTAAGGGCTGATTTCTGAAGGCTAAATCTTTGGTTTTGGTCATCTTGCTTCATTCTGATATAACTTAAGCAGATTTATTTCACTTAAATGTCATTTTTGTTTGTTTGTTATTACCACATATCCTGTTGGGGTTGCAATCAATCAGGATAATGCTCGTGTCTATGATCTACAATCTGTGTATTATTTCCAGTACAGGCTGTTATTTTGATATTTAAACCCAATTTTCTCAGATTATTTCTGCAACCAGAGCCGATAAACACATTTATTTGTTGGTAAAATAATAAAGAGCTCCAGTTTGCAGAGACTTGTTATTATGTGACACCAAATTTTGTAATTAATTCTTGCTGGATTCGAGCCAGGGTGTTGATGATGCCATTTTTAAAAATCTGACCAAGGAATTTGCCATAATTTAATTTCCAGCTGAGCCATGCACCAGCAACATTTCTCACACATTGGCGAGGAAGCTAGCGGCGAAACGGCTCACTCAGTTCACGTTTTACGAACTGACGAAGCAACACGTCTTGCCACAAAGTTATAAAGACTATTAGCTGAATATGATCTGCCAAAATTATTTTTTTCCGACAGAAAGGACTAAAGAAAGTCAGCCAAAATTAAGAAACGGTAAAGTTTTTGCCCTAGTGAAGATTCAAACTATTTATCTGCAGAAAATCCAACCTCCACTTTAGTTCCTCCGACACCGACAGTCTCTCAGTCTCTCTTTGCTTCATCTTGACCCCTCCGACCCACATCTCTATATTCCCCTGTCCCTTCATCTTCCTTAGTGGATGCTACTCAGATGGAGAGACCATGTGCTGATGGCCCTCATGTCAAGAACAGCAGGTACTCGTTCAAGCATTTGTTGTGTGCTCAGTGGTTTGTATACTCCTAGGGTTTATGAAGCAGCAGATACAAACAGCTATGTAAATGAGATGCTTTCTGTCTCTTGCTATGAGTCATATTTCAACAACAGCAAAGCAAAGAGAGTTTTAATCATCATATTGAGCGTTTGAATCAGAGGGACGTGGTCGTAGCTTTCACCGAGTCTCTATTTTTTTATTAGAAAAGCCGAGATGGATGGTGATATTTTGTTGATTCAGTGTATCCATCTCCACTGTAGCAAAAGCTGCTCAATTGAAGGTATAAAGGGATGAAAATGGTCTAATATATGAAGGCAGGTTCACCCAGTGTGTTTTTCTGGTTCGACTCAGGAAATCAGTGATTCTGCAGTTCCTGATTGTAACAGGTCTATCCATTTTTCTCTGACCTGTGCCATCAGGGAAGACATTCTCACCTACAAAATGCTGCTCGCTTATATGGTTACATTTAAAAACTTAAAACCCTCCCCCACTGGAAGTCACATAAATCCCTTTTCCTCCACATGTTGAAGCTTGATTGTCTCAGAGGAGTTGCATTTTAGCCAAGTAATTGTTTGATAAATGACCTAATAATTTACATTTATTTATTAACCTTTATTTAACCAGGAAAGTCCCATTGAGATTCAGAATCTCTTTTTCAAGGGAGTCCTGGACCCTGTACCCTACACATATTTACAAAATATTGATGTTTCTACCAAACTCTGCACCATTCTTTCTAATAATGACAGATATTGTTAAGCAAGTTTTGAATGGAAAGAATGAAGGCATTTGACTTAAAGATAAAGATAATTAACCATTGATCAACAAACACACAAAACACCAGGGGAGCTTTTGTGCCTCATAACTGTAAAAACAGACTATGTTTGATCAAATTGAATAAATATTGATCAGGTTTTTTTTTCTGCCCTCAACTTTGACTTAAGGCTGGTTCATATGGTGTGATTTTGGGGCATCCTAAAGGACACTTCCATGAAACCTTTCATTTTAACTTTTGTCTTATTTATTTGGCGTCACTTTTTGGCTGATGTCATTGGTTGAAGAACGCCACAACTTGACCTGAAAATCTGACCGCCTGAGTTTTGTTGTCTGCTGCCAGTGAACCTATAACCGACCACTAATTCAAACTGACCACCCCAAGTCTTCTCACGATTATTTCATGATGAGAGGTTTTGTTTGTCTCAGTCTGAACGTCTGCTGTCATTAAACTTACAGAAAGATCAAGAGTGAGTTATTAGAATCCTATAGAGGTTCAGTGTATAGTGAAGAAAAACAGATTGTTTTTGTTGGCTGTGGACGTTAATGGACTAACAAAACCATATCAGTGTATTAAAGAGGCAGCAGATGATACTTGAAGTGCTTCAAACCACAAAGGCCTGGTACAAATCAAAGAGATTCGACCGTACATCCGCAAAGCCTATCCAGGTATGTGTGTGTGTGTGCGCGCACATGTCTTGTCTTTTCCTACAGCACACCCCTGTCTAAGCTCATGTGTTTGCGTGAGTGTGTTTCTTCTCTTAATGGTACGTCCATGCTAAATTGGCTCCTGAATGCAGCGTGTGCTCTTGCCTGTGGTTTTTGTGAGCTACAAGTGTAGAGAAACAAAGCGAGCCGGGGAGCTTCAAAGCAGGTGGGTGACATTTTGGGCTTTCAATCTTCAAAGCACTATTTGCTTTTGTAGTTCCTCTTTGAGTATAATTATATATTTTTTTCTAAAGGTTTACAGCTGTCTGAAAACATGGAGTAGAATTTGAGGGCCATTTCATAACATCATCAATAGAGGTTACACAATGAGCTGTCTGTTGATTTAGAAATGTATTTACTCCTGTTTTATGATGCATAGTTTAAAGCAACTTTTACTGCATCGTAGAACAACTTCCCATCGGAAGCTATTGATACCAAATTGACCACATGAACCCCCCCTGGTGACTTTTTCCCAGATCAAATCCACCTTGTCCCCCTTATTTTCATTCACCTCTCTTCTTCTCTTCCACTCCTTCTCATCCAAGTGCCTCTCTATAATTCATGTCCAGGTGCAGCGCCAGCTTTCTTTGGCAGTAGGGGCTTGAAAGTAGGGGGGAAAAAAAGACAGATGTTCAATTTTTACTTCCTTTGTGCAGCTCTTCATACGTGTTTGTATGTGAGCACATCTCTTTTAGCCGCGATGCAGATTGCGATGTCCCTGCACTTAACAATGAGCAGCAATTAAAGCGAGTCACGGCCATGACTAACTGCTGGGTGCTGCTTCATGCGGATCTGGATGCTGGATGGTTTGCATATTGTGTAAGTGTAAATAATGAGCCATTCTGCTTTTCCTTTTCTTTTTTTCCCCCTCCATGTGGCTGTTGGTTGCAGCAGATTTTCTAGTGCCTGCAATCATCATGAGAAGGATTATACAAATGCATGCCCACGGTGCAGCTGTATTTACATGCAGCTTCTGTGCAGCTTGTCATACAAACACATGAACACCCGCTCCCCCCCACCCTCTGACTGTGGGAGCGACTGAACCCTGCACATGGATGTTTGTGCTGCAAACTGACTTGCACAGTGGAATGGAGCACGCTGCATGTTTCTGGAGTACTTGAGCTTCAGCTGTAGAAGATTTTCCAAACACTACAGTATTTTATTGCACACAATTAGCATCTATAAGAAGTGCATGTAATTAAAATCAAGCAGAGCATTGATTCTTAATGTGCAGGGAGCTATTTAAAACCTAACAAAGAGAAAGCTGAAAAGGTGCTAATTTTGTTTTGCGTTTATATCTTCATATATATATCTTTAAAAATGTGAGTAATCTTATTTTTAATAGGGCGCTGAAGCATAGCCATGCAGTACATGTCAGTAAAAACATCAGTAGTTTATGAGACCCATTCAAATAAGATCCTGATTTTTGTCAGGTGTCTGTAAACGCTCAGCAGATAAAAGTTGGTTTGTTGTAAAGAAATCTAGTCTGGACATACTGCTGATCCATTACTCAGTTAGACCCCCTTCACACAGGTTAATGACCAATCAGAATGTGGCTGATTTGAGGCAAATTTGAGAAAACCTTCAGCGTGACGGCAGTATTATAGGTGTGCTATTAGTGCTCGCCAAATAGGTTTTTCTCCTATTTTTTTTTTTTTGAGTACCTAAGAGGTTTTCTTGCACCCTTGCTGTGCTCTATATGTCAGTTCAGATTCCCATGACAATCCATGATCACGCCATGCTCCAGGTCTACGTTAGCGTGCAGCTACGCACTAGAAGATCACACAACTCTAGCATGAAACTGGTGTGATGGGGTGGTAGTCTATGAGGCCAGCATGTACCACAATAATAAACCACCACAGCCTCTCCACAAAGGTTCTGAGCATGCACGCCTGCAAAGATCTTAACATTTCTATTTACAAAGTAAAAGCATCTTAACAAATTCTAAGCTGATTGTTTGTTTTTTCAAATAACAGTTTGTGGGTTCTGTTAAAGTGTCTATCACCAATACGCCCTTAAATTATCTGGACTCATCTTGGTGGAATTTCCTCACCGTTTGTTTCTTTCATGCAACAATGATAGGTTGTAATAAACGATATAGAACTACGTCTCGATTTTAGAGACAAAGGTTCACAGAAAATAATGAAACACGTAGAACATGAACCCTAAAATGCATGAAGTACTTTTGTAAACACTCGTTTTTGTTCTCTGATGTTCAGAAAAGCTCCACTCCTCATTGATAAAGGACACAACTGGTACTTAAACAAACAGAGGCTGTTTGTGATGTATTTGTTTTATGTGAACCTATAAGTGCTTTAAAACCAGACAGGATAATAAAGTGTGATTTGATGGAACAGTCACACATTTTCTTTTCAAATCGTGCTTCATTTATAGACAGTTTTGTTTTCTCTTTCACATTAGTAGCATTAAAACCTGTAATAATGGACTCACCTTGTGTGAAACAGACAATACTCATTTCAATGCATTATTATCCAAACGGCTCTTTTTAGGATTGATGTATTTTTTTATTCCTATAGAGAACTTGGCAGCATTATTCTGGCTCTGTGTCTGAGTGAAGTTGCACTAATCTGCCTTAAAATGTCACACAGCCATCTGAAAGAGAGAGAGAGGAAAAATAGGAGAAATGAGAGAAAAGACAATGAATTATGGATCAGTTTTAAAAGCGATGTTGCTCCCTGCCCTTCTGACTGTATTTTATTTTTCCTCCTCTCTCTTCCTCCCCTGATACTGTCCTTTTCTTTGTGTCCTCTGTGTCCTCTGCCTCCTCCTAAATCGATATGGACTGGTTGTTATGGGTCAGTGACTTGTGAGCATCAGGCCGGGTTGCTACAGAGGAGCCTCTCAGGGTTCTCTGTGGAGGTTATAACTTGTCTCTCTGCCTTCAGTTTAACTTCTAAATATGGCCCCGAGATAAATGTGAGCATGCTGATATGCAGACTGTAATTTGGAAGACTAAAACTGAAACCTCTAATCTGTAGCTAATTGCACGTGTTAGATTTGGGTGTGATGGTGTTTTCTGCAAATGTCAGAAAAAATGCAAGAATTTGGTCCGTTTTGACTGAGAAATAGATCTAATAGCGCTCATTTAGACCTACAAAAACACAAATTCCTGCAGAGGATTTATAGAATTGTTTTAATTCAGCCACATTGGAGGGTTTTAATAACAATAGTGCTAATAATGATTTTTTTTTAAATCCTGTTTAAGATCAAACATTCTCCTTCAGTGGTAGAATTCATGGTTCCCTCAGTTACAGCCAGCGGTCCAGGTCCTGAAGCAGCAACGCAGCCCCAGACCATCACACTACCACCTCCATGTCTGACTGTTCGTATGAAGATGTTTTTCTGAAATACAGAGTTAGTTTTACTCACTTACTAGTCTCAGATAAAAACAGACACCTGTTCAACTTCTAAATCTGGTTTTAGATGTCTACTAAAACGCCAGTTTCTGACCAAATTTTAACCTAGAGCTTTATGAATACTTTGGATGTTGTTTAGACACTCAAAAATACTCAAGTGTTACAAACACAAAAGTGTCTGTTTCTCATTCCAGATCTGATGCCTTTATTAAACTGTAATGAGGGATTTAGCGATCATGTTTGGAGGAATGAAGTTAGTATGAAATCGGAGAGATGCTGCGTGGTGGTGCAGCCAGTCAGCAGCTCTGTTGACTGAAACTCATCTGTAGGGATCTGTTTGTTTCATGACAGCGTTCACACTTGTTCAGAGAAACCACCTCATCAAAGCCACCCAAACCAAACAGAGTAATGATGAAGACCATCTGATGTTAAGGTTATGGGTTACATGGAGAATCTATATTGACCCTGAATGGAGTTGATCTGCTCAGGGTTTACCTCTAGCGCGGCGACAGCAAAAAAAAGGTTCCAGATTTAAGTGACAAAACCGGGAGTGGTGGTGTTAGAACTGAGATTAGACTTTGATTAGAAGACTGCTTTATATTTGCTTTGATTCTTTTCTCTCTTTTTTTTCGCTTTCATTTTCATTCTAGTTATTTGATTTGATTGAAAGTTTCTAATCTTACCCCACATTGTCTTTATAATTGTCATGCAGCACTGGTTTTGTGATGAATGAAAGACTTCACCATGTTTGAGACTGTAATGTTTCAGCAGCCTACACTCTGATTGCTGAAGAAAACAAGACCTATAATCTAAACTGAAATCTAGATAAAAGAGTCAAATAAAACCACGTGGGGTTTACATTGTTTTTTCTTTTTAACAAATAAAATTAAGCTCTTTTCTGTCTTGATATTTTAGATGAGGCTGCAGTGATTGTGTTTGAGAGTGGTGTGAGTATCTCGCCACAGGCTTCCTCACACTCCAAGTCCAATTACCTGTGTTAGGGCCACATCTGAGACGAGGGATTACAACATATTATTCTAGCGCAAACAACAGTCCTCCTGCCCACCAGCCTGCAGGCAGCCGGTGACGAGCAGCCAGGGAAGGTGTGAGAGGTGTTACATTAGCACCTGGATGTGAGAACAGCACACTACTGACCTTTTATCTGTGACTGATACACTACCTGGAAAACTTGTTCACCCCCTGTAGATTCTTCTATTGTCCTCAATTCTTCCGTGTCCCTTCTCCCTTGTTTCCCCACTTTTGTTCTTTTTTCTTCTCTTAAATCATGTTTTTTTAATTCAACTCTTAGATTTCCATCAAAGCACTCTCTCACAGAACCACAGCCTGTCGTAGTTCTTTGACAGTTGAAACTTTTACCGGCACATTTTTCATTTGACTGGTTGCCACCACTTTAAATTTTAGTTTTTGACACAAAATACATCTAAGTTCCTCGATGTGTCTCCAGTTCTCCCCTCTCTCCAGAAATAATCTGAAAAAAAAAACCTCTCAAGCTTCTGTTTCATCGTTTCACGGCCGTATGTGCCACGGTTGCCGTGCCGATCCAAATTGCTGTGCCTGAACATCCTCGAGACACGCAGCTTTTCCTTCAAGTCACCTGCCAGGGGCTCTAATTAGACTGATAAGCAGCACAACTGGAATCAGCTCTTCCTGGTAATCAGCCCCACGGAGCCCAGACAGACGGCTAAATGAGGAGGAGATGAGCCATGCAGCCCAACAGGTGTCCTTAAAAAGGCAGGAAAGCACGCTCGCGCATTCACTCCTCTAAACCGCTCAAGTCACAGGAGGGTTCGGAACATGGAGAGATTTTGCAGATATTTGTGAAATTATTCATGAAAAAAAACTCACAACAAAACAACGGTTTGTGGTGTTTCTGTGGCGTATAGATTTAATCATCAAGCTGCGACTTTGAATCGCTGCCTCACGTTTAAAAGGAATTGTTTAAGAAACTCTGCGGTCGGGTGATTGATTAGGAGTGGAGCGAACTATAACAAACACAAGTCAAATTGTGTATTTGGATTTTTGATTCGCACCCTGTTGCTGAATACATTTTTTCTTCTTTGCAGTTGCAGTTGCTCTGCTTTAGACACATAATAATGATTATCACATTTGTCCTAAAGCAAAAAAAAATTTTTTTAAACGAACCCAATGGCACACCAGGCAGTCTGAATGCAAAAATGATATCTGAACTAATAAAACCTCTGAAGGGAAATGTCATCTTTCTCATTTTGACACCTGCACAGGGCTGTTGTGTTGCACTTTCATTTTGCACCCACCACTCCCAGCTGTACACAGGAAGAGAGGGGCAAGATTAACGCTGCGATCCAAGAAGCTGCTTCACAGAGACGGAGCGAGGCAGGCTGATAGGATGCAGCTCTCAGATGCTATATCCACTCTTCGAGGGAAGACTAACATCTGTAGACGAGGTTGGAGGGATTTACTTGAAGGCCGCTGGCAACAGATGTGTCCACTTTGACAACAACCTCCACTAGCTAAAAAAAAAAAACACATCTTGACTTCCTCAGAGGAAGATGGTCAAAGATTGTGTTACCTGCAAGGTAGAGGCTAAAATGAAAAAGATCAAACTGAAGATTTGTCTCATTTATCTTGATTAGAATGAATAATATTGAAAAATGAAAAATATTTTAGCCTGAAATTATATAGGTCATGAAAAAACATAGATTAGGACATTTTCTCATCATAAAGGCAAATCACAGGATGTTAATTTTTTTTAGCATTTTTTAAATTACTGTCAGTTTTACCTTACAGTTACATGTAGTTTTATGATGATTTATAAGTGCAGACAGCGACAGCAGCAGCTAGCTGTGGCGTTTGCTAGTCAATTCTATGTGTTGCCAACTCCTCAGCAAAGAAAGTAGCTATTGGCTTTTCAAAAGAGTCACTATAAATCGCTAAATGATGTAATCACCTAATTTGCATAACAGGCCACGTGTTTGTAGTAACAAATAGCTCAGTGGAGGAGGGATAAACGGAGTAAAAACATCCTTAATATGTCAATTCTTGTTTGTTTTACTGTTACAAGTCCAGCGCTCTTCTTTATGCATGTCCCTTTAACCTGAGTGTAAGCCGGGGAGGGATCAGCTAGCTAGCAGCAGCTTCATTTATTTGCAGTCTAGACTAGGAGGGGTTAACGTCTCCAGCTGGTAGTGGGACTGCTGCTCGAGGACTGGGCTGCCTGTGAGTGCTTTGGGACCGGGGTGCACAAGTTAGCACCTGCTGCTCATTGAGCACGATACATGGTTTCAAACCAGAGTCTTCAAAATTCTCTAATGACACCAACAAAAGTTACTAGATTTGTCACTTGTTGCTTTTTTAGAGTCTTTCGAGGAGTCTGAATACAGTGCACATCTGTCTGAAACTATCAACAGGCAAAATATTCATCGTTTCCACAAAATCCCTCTAACAAAAGGTCTGAATCCGTTTTTATTAAAATGTGTTTTTTTTTTCATGTGTTGGTTAATCTTAGGTAATTCTAAATACCAACACAATGCTAAATTTAATAGTAAATCTGGCTCCAAATCTGTCATATCGTTGTGCTAATCATCTTTTTCTTTCCCTAGAACTCTCACTCGTAGACAGACAGTACATGTAGCGTGGATGTTATAGATTGTTGATGATTCGTCTTATTTTTCCGATCAAATGCTCTTGATTCCAATTAGAGCCCTGCTGCACCGCGTTAGCCGCTCCTGCTTACTCCACTTCATCCCTCCCTGACTTGAGTGATGGCGTTTGTGATTCCCGATGACAGTCGGAACAAATCTACGGTAATGAGGTCACATTGGCTTCTGTTTCTTTTTCTCTCTCTCTCTCTCCCTCTTTCTCTGAAATCACCCTTCACAGTTCTGTACAGTCAACCTGTCTCTGAAACTCTGCATTCAGGCTCCAGTGAACCAGTGTTGAAACATTTCAGCTGCATCCTGGAGGAGACCTCCCTGCAGCCAAAATGGATACTCTGTCTTTCTGAGCGTGTCTTTTTTTTCCCTCCTCAGTAGCAAGAATTAACTTCTGAGTCACTGGAGCTCATATCCTGGCCGTATGTTAGTGTCGCCTCTTATTTCCAAACCTACCTTTTACATATTTATGGGTTTATTCAGGTCCTCCAGCGTGTTTATTTAGAGATGTCTTTGCTGTTGCACCTAAGATAATACTTTTTTTTTTTTTTTTAAACACAAAGAGAAAACACGTTTGCTCGAGCACTTATCTCTACTTAATGATGTGTGTTTCTTCTGGCTTGAGCAGGATGTCTGCACCAACGCATCACTCGCTGGAGCCATTAGCCTGTGCATGGCGAATCGAGGATAAAATAGCAGAACGGTGTGAATATGTACAATATTTGTACATGTGGGTGTGCCCTCCTGCGTGTGTGTGCGTGTTTGCTCAGTGATGTGGTTAGTAATGTGGAGACCTGCAGGAGACGGTCCGTGGAGAGAGCCTGCAGGATAATTGCTACCACAGTGACAGGTAGGGCTGCCTCTGTCACAGCTCTCTCATTGGGGAAGCAAGTGTGTGTGTGTGTGTTTGTGAACACGTCCATGTGTGTGTCAATTTTCTTGTCCACTTCTCTGATAAGCTTCACCACGGTAGGCTCCGTTCAAACAATGACAGACCTCCAGATGTTTTAATTTTGTCGCACAAACGTCAGGAAAGTACACTGAGGGTAACGCTTCCCACCCCGTGTCAAGTAGTTGCACATATTCAGTTAGTGCAAATTGCAGAGAAGATTGCAGCAAATTGTTTTAATGCCGCTTTGTGCTAAAAAGAAAGTTCATTATTGGAGAGGGTGATCCGGACTTCTGATGATTGCTTCAGCTGTGTGTTACCTCACCACCACCACCACCCCATCCCTCCTTGTTTCAAAGCCATTGTCAGAAGCGATTTGTGCGTCGCACATCTGCAGACTGTCATCTCCGCAGAGGCAGCGTAAACGATCCCAGCCCCGTCCCCGGCGAGGATGCGGAGTGACATCCGTGGGGTTTCTCCCACACATCTGGAGGTGTCTGCCATCCAAGTCGTTTTGCCCGGGCCGCTCCCGTTCTCCCCGGTCTCCTGCAGTCCGTGAAGAATTGGTGTCAGCACCTATCAGAGGCAAAATGCCTATTCCACACAGAGTGTCAGAGCAGCCACAATCTATTAATCAACAAGCCGGCGAAGAAAAAGATATTATGTACGCGTGTGTGTGTGGAGCTGTGTTCGTGTGTGTTGGCTCAAGAGCAGCAGGCGAAGGCTCATCTAGGTGTATTATTCAGCCGTCGTTGAAAGGGGTTTCTAATAAAGCAGGATGCAATTATAAACGTCACATGTTCTGTTTTAAAAAGGAAAACGGTTTGATGTCTGCAGCGGACTCGGTGTGCATGCTGATTGTATAACTCCAGCTATTTAATCTCCTATTTTAACTTTTTTTTTGGTTCTCATTGTGTTGTCTTTTCAAATTGCCTTTAAACGCATAAATCAGGACTGTTTCTTTGAGTGTTTCGATGGCAGTGGTTCTTCGTGTGTTGATTTGAGCTGAATAACAGCAGTTGGTTTGTGTGTGTGTGTGTGTGTGTGTGGGGGGGGGGGTACTGTTGGCCTTATCCACGGGAAACGATCGATCGGGGTGAATAAACAGTGAGCCAGCCAGGACCCCTGCTGTTAACAGCGTGGGCTTTACCATGTGACTGGCTCGGGGGTTTATGACTGCCACTGCTTATTGGATATTAGAGCCTAATGATGTCATGACTATTATGTTGGGCTTACTGAGAGAAAAGTTTTGTTTTCTTTATTAAAATATTTGCCTCCGTTCGACTCCATGTGGCTTTTTAAGGGATTAAGTCCCTATGTAAGAAAGTATTTTTTAATCTTATTAGTTTTGTTGATGCTCATTATTATCAAGTATCAAAGAGGGAGTAATTAATGAGCGGGAGTTCTTCTGTTGCATGTATTAATCAGTGCCAAGCATTAATGCTTTTGTAAAATATTAATTGTTTGAAGAATTTATTGTCTACAGCTTTTTGAATCTTTTTAAAGATATACATGTTTTGCTTTTCTGTTAATTATTTCCACCTAATAACTTTATGTTTCAAATGAAAAGACACTTTGACAGAATGAAGCTGGAAATCCAACAATGAGTAGTTTGATGGTGAAAAACAGGAAATTAAAGTAGTCAGGCAACAACAACAAAGAAACAAATAAATGAGGAAGAAACTACTAATTAAGGTTTAATCACTGAGCAACTTCCAAGCAATTATTCAAATGAATTAATGATTAGTTAATTAATGAGCATGTGTTAATTGAATCAGTAGGACCTGGTCACTGATAATATTGAGATAGTCGTCTCATTCTCTCTAAACGATCAAACAGGAAGGGGTGGATTATTAATGGACTATAAGGAGCTCATTAATCATGGCAGTTTTATGAGTGATGGATTTCTCCCTCATACCAAAACATGTCAGATGGACCAAACTATTGCCCCAGTTTGACCTGATTGAGTTTGTGAATAAAGAAGTTAAAAGACTTCGCTTGTCTCTGCTGAGAAGTGGAGATAAACTGATACATGTTGTTTTACCAGTGGCGGCCGTGACGTTCACCTCTGGGCCTTGAGTGATTTCCTCCTCAGTCCAACCTAAATGAATACGCCTCATAATACCATCAATCTGACGCCACGGCTACAGAATCCATACAAAATCACACATACACATTACATCACCCTTATTATAGGCTGGTCAACGCACATTATTGGGCAGATCAGAACCGAACTGAACCGGTCCGACTCTGTTACGCCGCGGTATCACGCACAGCCGGACCGGCGGTACAGCTGATTCAGCTCGGTGACACGCTACAGGTGATTGATTACTAATTAAATAAAATGATAAAAACACAATAAAAACACAAATAAAATGCTTGAACTCACCAACACGAATCTCCTCCACATCATAGCTCCAAACCCCAAATCCATACCAGCTTTATAATCCCAGCATCTCTCTGAAGTGGTTATCCAGGTAAAGTTCATAATTCCTTTTCTGAAATCGACGGATAAGCAGTTTTTCCTGCTGGGACAGGATTCCTTCTCCTCCTTCAGCCATCCTGGGTTAAATAAATACAGCGATAGCTGTCGGTAGCTGTTTTAGCGAGTTTAGTTCAGATATCACCGCCTTTGGGCCAAAACGAGTCCTTATCCAATCACAGGACGCGTTCATGTCAACATAACGTGAGGTATGCTGGCTACTCGGCCACTCAGACTCGAGAGCTGATTGGCTATCACAACTGATCGTCTCTGCTGGCTGAAAGCGGACCTGGGCCTGCTCTGTTGATTCTGAAGGTCCTGATAGGAGCACTTGGGCGTAGAGCCCCCTAGTGGCAGACTTCAATCTGCCTAACCATAGATATCATATATATCACTAGATATCTCACCCGCGCTGTTCATCAATGGACCCTGATGTCCCTACGCCGGCGGCCATCTTAGTTCGTACAGCTGCCCCCTTTCTTACATTGGTGTCAATGAAGCATGTACTAATAAATACCTCTAACTTGATCAATTTTTAACCGATTTTCAAACGTTTGCATTTTTATAAATGTCAGAGACGTGGCTGTGAATATATATCAAAATATAACAATAATGGTCGGGAAATTCATAAATTGTAAAAGTATCATATCTCAAGTCTATACATAATAAGGTTTGTAAGAAAGTAACCCGTTTGTAAATCCATTCATTTTTAATCGAGTTATGCGTGTTTTTAGTTAAGCTGATGCTCACCTTCCATCTGCTGCCATAGAGAGCAGAACGTCAGCTGTATGAAGCAAGATGGCCGCCATGTAGGGACGCCGTAGAGTCCCACATAGGGCATCTAGTGATATATATGATATCTATGTGCCTAACAACACAAGCAAGCTAAAATTTGATTAACACCCTACCTTGGTAACACTGGAAGCGGTGCTACCAAGTGGATATAATATAATATAAAGAGAACCGACCAGGGAGAAAATTTTTATTGAATAATATTAACCAAAAAAAAAAACTTTTACTTTTCTGAGTTAGTTTAGGCCAGCAGAGAAGGCCTTGAAGGCCCTGACGGCCCGCCACTGTGTTTTACAGACACGTGCATGCACAACGCGATTGGATCAGCACACCCGTCCTGTTCTGATGCAGTTTTAGGATTTAATCTATATGCATAGGTAAAGTATTGATGAATGGATGTCCTGTAAGACTCTTCTTCTGATGCCATTTCAGTTGTTTAGCTGTCCCTGCTGTTCAAAGGTAAAACTGCAGCAGCAATACTAAAGGTAAGCTTTACCCAGATTTTCCAAAATACTCACTCATAATATAAAGCCTTTAGTAGCTCACTGCTGAGGTATTAACTCATGTGCTGCTGGGCAGGGTTTTTTGCAGTAGACCTAATTTTTGTGTATTGTTTATTAATTGTGAGTGTGAATGGAGTCGAATTAATTTTTAGAAAACGTATATCTTTTATAAACGTTTATCTATTAAATCTCAATGTTTTTGAGTTAATGGAAAAAGTTCATGGAAAAAGACTATCGATTGGCTCCAAAGAGGTTCTGGCAAACCATCCAGCGCCTCAGGGGAGGAAGGCAGCAACTTGCTCACACTGTCTACAGTGGGGACGGGGAGCTGCTGACGTCAACTGCGGCTATAGTCGGACGGTGGAAGGAATACTTTGAGGAGCTCCTCAATCCCACCGACATGCATTCCTATGAGGAACCAGAGCTGGGAGACCTGGGGACGGACTGTCCAATCTCTGGGGCAGAAGTCGCTGAGGTAGTCAAACAACTACGCAGCGGCGGAGCCCCGGGGGTGGATGAGATCCAACCTGGGTATCTGAAAGCTATGGATGTTGTAGGACTGTCGTGGTTGACACGTCTCTGCAACATTGCGTGGTCATCGGGGGCAGTCCCTGTTGAGTGGCAGACCGGGGTGGTGGTTCCCATTTTTAAGAAGGGGGACCAGAGGGTTTGTTCCAACTATAGGGGGATCACACTCCTCAGCCTCCCCGGAAAGGTCTACTCCAGGGTACTGGAGAGGAGGTTCCGGTCGATGGTTGAATCTCGGATAGTCCTCTTCTATCCGAATGTGGTTTTCGTCCTGGTCGTGGAACTGTGGACCAGCTCTTTACCCTCGCTAGGGTGATGGAGGGGTCATGGGAGTTTGCCCAACCAATCCACATGTATTTTGTGGATTTGGAGAAGGCTTATGACCGTGTCCCCAGGGGCACCCTGTGGGGGGCGCTCCAGGAGTATGGGGTTGATGGTCTTTTGTTAAGGGCCATTCAGTCCCTGTACCAGAGGAGTGTGAGTCTGGTCCGCATAGCCGGCAGTAAGTCGGACCTGTTCCCAGTGAGGGTTGGACTCCGCCAGGGTTGCCCTTTGTCACCGGTCCTGTTCATAACCTTTATGGACAGGATTTCTAGGCGCAGCCGTGGTGTGGAGGGGGTCGAGTTTGGTGACAGGAGAATCTCATCTCTGCTTTTTGCGGATGATGTGGTCCTCCTAGCTTCATCAGGCTCTGACCTTCAGCTCTTGCTGGGGAGGTTCGCAGCCGAGTGTGAAGCAGCTGGGATGAGGATCAGCACCTCCAAATCTGAGGCCATGGTTCTTGACCGGAAAAAGGTGGATTGCCAACTCCGGGTCGGGAGAGAGATCCTGCCTCAAGTGGAGGAGTTCAAGTATCTCGGGGTCTTGTTCACGAGTGAGGGAAGGAGGGAGCGGGAGATCGACAGGCGGATTGGGGCAGCGTCTGCAGTGATGCGGATGCTGAACCGGTCTGTTTTGGTGAAGAAGGAGCTGAGCCAGAAAGCAAGGCTCTCGATTTACCGGTCGATCTACCTCCCAATCCTCACCTATGGTCATGAGCTTTGGGTAATGACCGAAAGAACGAGATCGCGGATACAAGCGGCCGAAATGAGTTTTCTCCGCAGGGTGGCCGGGCTCAGCCTTAGGGATAGGGTAAGAAGCTCGGACATCCGGGAGAGACTCGGAGTAGAGTCGCTGCTCCTCCATATCGAAAGGAGCCAGTTGAGGTGGTTCGGGCATCTGGTCAGGATGCCTCCTGGACGCCTCCCTCGGGAGGTGTTCTGGGCATGTCCTGCCGGCAGGAGGCCCCCGGGTTGACCCAGGACAAGCTGGAGGAAATACATCTTCAGTTTGTCCTGGGAACGCCTGGGTGTCCCAGCTGAGGAGCTGGTGGACTTGGCCGGGGAGAAGGTGGCCTGGGCTGCCCGACTTGGAATGCTGCCCCCGCGACCCGACCCGGATAAGCGGAAGAAGGCGAGGCGAGGCAAGGAGGTTTTTGAGTTAAACACATATTGGATTGAATTCTTGGTAAAGGCTGAATGTGATCTGGCCTGAAAAATGGTGGGCAATAAGCTTTGTAGATCATGAATTTTAGACAGTATCTACATTAGAGTAGAGCACTGTGTATGTAGTAAATTTGATTCACTAGTTGAGAGTTTTTTTTCATAAGCTGGTCCACTTTGTATATGTAGTCTTTAAAATATGATAGATTATCTACATAATTAATGAATAATTATTAGAAAATCCTCCTTATTTTTTATTTAAGAGACTCTTTTTAAAGCAAATCAAAGTTTGTGTCTCGTTTGTAAAGTTTTGCTAACAGTCACTAATAGTTGTTAACCACACAGCTTATAATAAAAGAACAGTTTGTTTCAGTCAATATGAAAATGATTTGCTTCTGAAACTATTAAAACATTTATTTCCAAATAATGATGAAAACTCCTCGTTTAGATTGACACATTTTCTTATCTGTAAAGAAAATAATTAAGTCTCTAAATAAAGAAAGAAAAATCTGACTTTTTGTTCATAATAATAATAATAATTAGCTTCAGTCATTTCTCAAAGGCATTTTCTTTGTTTTTTACTTCTAACAATACAACTGTGTCACTTTCCAGGAAATGTTTTCATCCTTTGCAAACATCTTTAAATCCCTCTGTAGCTTTTTACCTGATTTTCCTCTTTGTTTATGTAAATTATCCACCGTTTTTCAATGAGAACAAACCCTTTAATGTGTTTAAATGGCTTAGATGTAAATGTTGGTGTTTGTCTCATTTATTTTTGCACAGATCTGTAAATATGCAGATTATTTCTGCCTTTGCTTGGACTCTTTAACTTGCAGCAGCTGCTCACCTGCAACCCAAACACTCATTACTGCTCCAACATAAACATTAACTAAGTAATCAAATGGTTAATAATGTGTAGCTAATGTTAGAGTTTGCGGGATTGCTCAGATCCTGGCTGTTTTAATCCATTTATTCTTTATAAAATTGCTGCTACAATTTAGATGAAAATGATCAGTCTGTGAACAAACAGTTTGTTTTTCTCATGCTGTTTGTTAGCGAATAAAAAGCCCATATGAATATGTGTAACAAGGCTGAAAGAATAGATTTTTATTGGTGTGTGTTGTGATATTTTATTCTCCCTGATATATTGAGTAAAAGAAAACAAGATGAGCCAGTAAGCTTTATAAAAGTGACGATATTTGTGGACAAATTTACATTTTGATAAGCCTCAGCTTGCAGAAAAGGGGTCACGTGTTTTCTTTTCCTGTTTTTTTTTTAATCATACATGTAATAAGCCTCTACCCTGAATATTATTATTATTATTATTATTTTTGTTTCTCTCCCAGGATTTTGACAGAAAAATGGGTTTGCTTTGCATCTTATCTGTCAAGGGGATCAGGTGCATGTCCCTCTCTTTTCTTTCCTCCTCCTCCTGTTCTCTCCCTCCAATAGGTAGAGACAGCCGTCATATGTGCAGGGAGGAAAGTGATGGGCGGAATGGCAACTTTAATATTGGAACGATTTCCTGCTGATAAGGCTAACGGCTGCGGAGAGGCGTGAGCGTCAGCCCTCCTCCGCAATAAACACTTTCATTTTGTTTGGTTGGAGTGACGGATGGAGGGATGGAAGTGGTGAATATGGAGGACCTAAGGAACAGAGGAGGGAACGGGGGAAGATGGATGGAATGGATGGGGATGTTATTCAATATTAACAGATCAATCAGAGGACGGTGAAATATGCATTTTGTCAACTATACTCCCCCATTTGGGCAAAGAGGCAACATAAAGATCATGTGACTTTGCTGTTTGCTGTTGAAATACAAAATCCCTACAGTCTCCAGAGGGTGATTTGTCTCCTAACGCTGAATTTGTATCGCCTCCAACAATAACAACCCTGTCAAATATCAGAAAAATGAACGTATATATTCATGACTTTAAGCTCTGATGACTTCATGATAATCGTTTGTGAATAGCTGTTAGAATCTATAATGAAGAGTTCACAATCGCTTCAGTTTTTTAGCATATGGTAGAGAAAAACTGCGTTTTAATCAAATTAGATCTCGTCGTTTTTGCAGAGTGCATATGTTTCTGAGATATTTAAAGGTCAAATAAAAAACCCAGCGTAAACGCCTGCGTGCTCGTTTTATCCATATTCTCCTTCATTAGCGCGCTTGTCTTATAAAAGTGCTCAATCAGCCTTTAGGGCTGTTGATTGAAATGACCTTTTTCTCTTCTTCAACAAGTCAACAAGTATGATGATCAAGACTGAAATCAAAGTTCACCTGTAACACATTCTATAGCAAAGTGTATTTGTTTTAAACAGGTGATGAACTTTGACAGCAGGTGAAGTAATTCAGACACTGGACAGGTTGTTTAGATGAGCTTGGCGTGAGAATGAGTCGATGTCTTAGTTAGAGTTTAAAACGAATAATTCTCTTGACTTAAAGTGTAACTTTAGGCCATTTGAAGTGTTTCCTAGAGAAGCTATGAGCATTTAGCATCTTACCTGTCGTAAATAATGCTTTAAACGACCTCAGTTTGGAGAAACTGAGATTAATTCTGACCAGATTTTCACAGTAGGACTAAGATCAAAGAGAACTGCTGTCGGTGAAAACGTATACGCTGCTGTCAGGTTCACATTACACAGTTATTTACAAAGAATTTCATGGTGATTTATGAGAGCAAATAGCATCAACCGTAGCTATCTATAGCACTTTCTCTATAGCCAGGAGCACTTCCTGGTAGAATATCACAGCATGTCTGCTGGAATGATGCAAATGGGATGGAGGTGAACTGATTTGTGAAATAGCAGTCGTGTAAGTTGGTTGCTTTAGTTTAAAGTGTGTTTCTGTGTAAAAGTTTTAAATACTTACATCTTACTCGTTGACCTCTGAAGAGATGGCGTTTACGTCCTACCGGACAGTAGCTTCAGCAAAGTGTTGGTTTTTCTTGTTGTTGTTTTTTTCAACCTTTATTTTCCCAGGTAAAATGTTTGAGAACATGTTCTCATTTACAAACGTGACCTGGCCAAGAGGTCATGGAGGAGCAAAAACAACAACAAGAACAAAACAGATAAACAGTTAAGTACGAATCAAACATAATAGGCAACAGGCAATACAAATTTAGAATCTTGATCTGAAAAATAAATGCACATATACACATGCATGTTGAAAAGTCATTACATCATACAGGAAATTGAATGTGTGTGTGAGTTTATAGTGTTTTGTAGAGTGTTCCAGTCAGATGCTGCTGCAAAGTGGAAGGATTTGCAGCCAAAGGCAGTAGAGGTGTATGGGATGATGAGCTTAATATATTCACTATAGACCTAGTGTGATTATTATTATGAGCGAGGTGACGAAGAGAGGACAGATCTTGCCCAGAATTGTCTTGTAAGCAAAAAGAAGCCAGTGGTGGAGTCTGCGGGTGTGAAGGGAGGGCCAGCCCACCAGTTTATGGCAGTGTCTTGCTTTCATCTTAAAACAGCTTCAATTTCCTAAATTTCACAGAAATTCGTCCAACCCTTTTTTAAAAATAAAGCGTTGTACTTGATTAATTTGGCATTAACCTGACCTGACCCCATAGATGCAATAAAAGACCTACTTTTGTCATAGACTTTTCACAGATCCCCACTTTAAAACATCGGACTTAATAAAGAACAAAAGCAAGAAATTACAAAATTTTAAAAGCAAACCAAACTTGAAAAAAGCAAAATACAACAACGAAATAAATATTGATCAAGTTTTTTTTAGTTGTCTTCTTCAAGAACAGGTAAAGATCAGAAACACTGCAGAAAAATTAAAAAAAACTAGGGTCTCATCTTACAAAACAGCCAAACAAATTTGTGCGAATAACAATTTCAGCTGTGATCTGATTTCATGTTGCACATGGTGCAAGTAGTTTTCCACACAACAGCGGGGGGATGAGGAAAATTGGTTTCCTTGCTGAGAAATCTCACCATTTCATCTTCTTCTTGCTTCTTTAGTCTCTTGCAAAACTTTAACAAACATCAACTGGGGGAGGGGAGGTTGCAGAAACGTTTCTTTTTGTGAACAGGAAGTTAAAACAGCAACGACTGATTGCTGCATCAGTCTTTGTGAATCCCTTGTGCTCAAACAAGACATCAGAAAACAGACATATCTGTGTGATGCCAGTTATGTAAAGGATGTAGAGAGATCAGCTGGTGATGAAACTCTTAAAATAGTTTCTTTTCCTTCAACTGATGGTGGTTTTCCACCAGACCTTGTTGCCTTTAATACATAATTTCAATCAAAAGAACATTCAGATAAAACACATTACTAGTCTGCATGAAAATCCTTTTGGCCGTTTTCTTTTTTGTTCAGAGCATCAGATGATTTGGCTCAATTTGATTTAAAAGCCAAAAGCATCAAATGAGCAGCAGGGATCAGATCTCCATGTTAGAAATCAGACTAGATAGACTCAGACAATGCCTATTAAAATGGCCGGAGGAGTCTCTTTGAAATGAGACCTGACATCTCTTTTCCACAGCCTGTCAGGAGTATTTGGTCGCTAATTTGAAACCTATGAAATCTGCGTGTGCATCAACGAGAAGAGAGGGAGGAAGAGAGCTCGCTCCAGTGGGAGGTTAATAGAAGAGGTGACCAAAAAGAGACGCCCCAGGCTGGCGCTGTTCAGTCGAAGTGAAGACGAGCTATCCGCCAGCTGGACTGTAGCTGTCGTCCAGATCCGAGTCGGCAGCTAATGAGCTTGGCAAGCGCACTGTATTTACGATGAAAGTGGCTGTTATGGGAAAGTCCTTCCCTTCAGGTTGATTGGAGAGTTTTTAGCTTTGATTCACAGCTGACCTTCAGGCTGCTTTAGTTTCAGTTTGTCAGTCCAAACCGATCCGCTGCTGCGACTCACACGCCTGTTGATTCCCGGCTTAATCTTTGGTAGTTTGACTCTCGGTGTGTTGCGACCCCAGAGGGGTCCTCATTAGGACCAAAACGTTGTGTGACCTTTAAGCAGCTTGGCCTTCCTCCACCACCCAGCTGGGCCCAATTACCTCGCTCATTACCCCCCCCCCCCCCCTCCCCCCCCTACTCCTAAACAGGTACTGAAGATATCTACGGAGAGCCAATATGTCTGCCACTAAATACAACACGCTCTGAAAATGGCAGGAGATTTTCTTTTTTCTCCTCGGTTAGGTTCTATACTTTAAATGTATATTTGACCTTTCCGGCTCTCCGTCAGCTTCCTTTAAGCTCCTTTTTTTTCCTCTCTCAGAAACCCCCGGCTGACACCTTAAAATAGAAGACGTCCCCTCGGCTGCTGTGTTGATGGGTTGATAGGATGATCAATGTTTGCAGGGTCCTTAATACCCAGAAAGAGAAAAGGCTACAGACGAAGAGTGGGGGAGATGGATGATTATCCTAAAAGTAGCGACCTTAATTAGATAGAATTCTGCATACATTGTGGACTGAGTGCAATCACTGGGATAGATTAAAATACTAATTAAACAGGCCCATTGCCGAATTTGGAGTGTGAGGTGGAGTTCAGCTCTTCAGGGTCATTTGCATAGCCTTCATCTGGGGAGATGGGATTTAAAGGACCTGCTCTCTTCCTCCTTTTTTCCCCTTCCCTTTTCCACATTACCAGTCACATTCACATGCTAACAAACTCATTTAAACATTGCTGCATGTTCCCCTCTCGCTCTATAATTTAGAGTAATCTATTAAGTCTGCTTTGATTTTTGTTTTCTAATATAAATGTTTCCATCAAAGCGAGGAGGAGGACGTCGAGCACCAGGAGGAGGAAACAGTCGGCAGAACTGTGTGATCTTGAGCGATTGGATATTTAACATCGCCTCACTTTGCATGAGAATATCCTCTGTGAACAAAGCATTGAAAATAGCATGCCATATTTGATTAGATCACAAGATGTGAGGATCAAACTCGGGTGGTGTATTAATTACTGCAAGAACAAAAGCAGGAGCTGAAGTTATTGTGTGCTGTGAATGAACAAGCACGTCGTCTGCTTTCTGGTAATCTTCAGTAACTCTGGATACTTCTGCATAATGATAGTTGCATTTTTAATTTGCAGCTTCATTGTGAAATATTAGTTTTTGAGCATCCGCCATTTTGATCGTTCCTGCAGTTTCTATAACACGAATCCCTCACTTCCTCTCAAATTACTCTTCATCCAGGCAGTAAATACGTTTCTTGTTTTTATATTTTTAGTTTTAATCACGTAGTAGCCTTCTCTTAAAATCTATCAGGAAGTTACTAGAGTATTGTGTTAGGCAGCCAGGAAAATGCTGTTCATTACCATGTTTTTGTAATAATACATACTAGTACGAGTTGTTTAACCCTCACAACTTGACTACAAATCAATTTGATTAAAACCTAAACAATGACCCCCAAATGAGCGATAATAGATTCCTGCAAATCTAATCATTGTCAAATATGTCTGCCTATGAGCTAGCAGGTATACTGCCCTAGCTTTTATTGGCAATACTTATACATGCTGATACTTTCAGGAGTGAATAAAGTGAAGTGTAAAGAACCCAAGTTTAAATTTTAGACTGTCAAAGGCATGTAGCAGCATTTCCAACTTTCAGATCATAGTCATTGCCATATATTGTAAAAAGACAAAGGAAGGTTTGAAGCAATACGAGTGTCCCCCTAGAGGTTGGCTGCAGTATACGATTTAAGTCCCGCCCCTCCATGTAACAAAACTGACGTATTTCCTGACTAATAATAAAAATACACCTAATAATCATTTTCATCTGTGGACTTTCCTTCTTCCCATGCTGCTGCATGTTCAGATATTTTAAACAGTGCCCATAGACGGAAACATTATGCATCTTTTATACATGGTGATATCATTATTTTCCAGTGATATGTCAACAGTTTTATTATTTAACAGTAAGTGTGCTGCATAGTGTGTCATCATAATAGACTCATGACAGTGTGGTAAGAACAAATTTAAAGAAAAACTACTTTTTTTTCATTCTTAGCTTTTTAAGGTTAGATAAAGAAAAATAATTGATTAGAATGTTAAAAAATATATTGTGTGCACTAACACATACAAACACTAATACACATATATAGCATGCTGTTTTTATAACACTCTCTATAGTTTGAGTATTTTGGGACTATAAAGTTAAAGGTATAAACTTTAAGTTATAATGCAAACTTTAAATTACAACCAGGTGGTTTTATTCTACAAATTAAGACTTTAAGGGGTTTTATTGTACTCTTTATTGTTTTGTGTGAAGAGAAATCTTCTTATTACCAAAACTAAGAAGTTTAAGACTTTGGTTGTTGCAGCTAAGGTTCTTTTCATGACATGATAGTTGTCTTACATGCAGCATCAGATCAACAAGAGCGTTTTGATAAAACATTTATTCTGCTGGAGAGTTGAGAGTAATTGAGATAGCTTGAGAACAAAGTTATGGTTTTATTATTAGGGGTGAAATACTCATTTAAGTTACATAAAAAGACGATTTTTCCTTTATGATAGAACTGACATCTTTCAGCAGGACTCCTGATAACTCCTTTTACATCAACTCTTTTTGCGACAAATTGAAACTGTGACAAAGTTAACTCTACGAGCTGCTACAGCTGCAAACTCCTACTTTTCACAGAGCTACCAACTTCTTGTTTCTAAAAAATTTTCCACCGCACTCCAGTGACTGCTACCTGAAGATTTGATGTGTTTGTGTGTGGGCTGTGGATACTTTCTATGACCAGTTTGACATCTGACTCAGGCTGGTACATCCATTGCGTCATTCTCGGGTTCTGTGACCACTTGCTCTGCCTCAGGAACTGAAAAACCTGGCAGTTTGTCATCCACTGCTCACTGCCACCTCAAACCTCCTCTGTCTTTGTCTCCCCATGCAGTCCAAGACAAGCTGCAGCTGGAGAAGGAGACGGGCCTGAAGATAGTGGAGGCTGGAGTGAGCGACGTAAGTAAAATTCACTCAAATGTCTGCTGTGTGGCTGTGTGAGTTAATTAAAAAAAGGGAAGAGTGCTTGTGAATGTGTGCATTCTCTGAGTTTGGGCTCATGAAACAGGAATAACTCTGTCATTTCAACTTGTCTTGGCATTTGCATCACACCTGCAGCTTCAGCTGTGCAGCCAAACACTAATCTTTCACAGCAATGAATTCCAAACACATATCCTTTTAAGTGTGCCGCTGCGATTACTGTCCCCCTGATTCATTCCCTTCAGGTTCGGCAATTAAAAAAAAACAACAAGACAAAAAGCCTGATGCACTTTGTGAAAGTTAAAGTAGTCCCTCCGAGCAACAATAACCGGATTATCTTGAGTGCTGTCACTTGTCGAGAGCCCCGATGCTCCAGTGACATATTCATTGGAAGAAAAAATAAAAAGGATAGGAGGAGGACTCTCCGGATGATCCAGATGAAAGGAGAGTTAATGTGTATTTATTCAACAATGATAAATATTCATACGTATCAAAGGTAAGGGTCGAATCAAGCCCCCATTGATGTGTCGCAACCCCCCCATGCTCGCCTCGTAAATGAGTTTCTCTATGGAAATGAGACGGAGAGCCTCAGACCCCTGAGCTGTCCAGATCCTGAGGCATGCTGGGAGCTAAGTGGATGTGGCCCGTGCACTGCAGGACAGTTGCCAGTGGCAACAACCGTCGCACGTTGCTCAGACAAGATCATTTTCCGCTGCTATGCTGCCTCCGTTTTTGGTGTCGCTACTTTCCTTTGCCCATCTGCCTCCCACTTATATCTTTTTTCGTCTCTCTCATCTAATTCCACATTGTGTCTTCATCATGTTCCTCCTAATTATCTCTGATTCATACCCCCTCCCCTTATTTTTTCTCTGACTTTTGTCCTGTTCTTTGTCTGCCCCTTTTTGCCTCCCCCCTTCCACCTTTTCGTTCTTTTATTCCCACTCGAAATGATTCCTGCGCTTAGCCGGCACCGGTACAGGGCTGTGTGTTTGTCATATTGGGCCTATTTGTAGATAATTAGCTGCAATAATAGCCTCTCTGCAGGAGACAGGGTGAGGGAGGGATGAATAGAAGGAGGGAGGGGAAAAAAAGGAAAAATCCTTCTTCCACCTCATGGGGAGAAAATCTGAGCCAGACTGCGATTGTGGAGATACGACATGTTAAGGAAGTGATGTCGAGGCTGAGGTTTTTTTTAATGTGCTACAGCTCTGATGTGGATGAGTCGATCTCGCCGGTTTGCATCCAAGAAGCTTGAGAGTTAAATTATGGAAAATGGAAGCTTTTGACAGGAGAGCACGTGGAGTGGGCTCTTCAAATACATTAGTTTAAAAGGTGTTAAACCAAAAAAGCCCGCTTTCAATAAATTTTCTCTAAATTGATCGCAGTTATGAGTGAATGCATGCAAGGGGTTGCAGAGAGGTTCTCCTTTAGTCTGCCTATTAGTGAAATATGCTGGATGAAATTGCTCTGAATCCATTACAGGTACAGAGCAGGAAATTAAGCCATACGAAGAGTTATTTGCCTCTGTTTTCTTTTCTCTTTGTATAAAACCACCACAGTGGTTTGCATCATTAAGTCTTATCACTGACAACTGCCCCCCCTTATACCTCCCTCCTCCTCCTTGGCTTTTATTTAAGAGGTGACAAATGACAAAACAGCTTAGGAAGATGTCCAGATAGAGCAAACGTCGATACGAGTAGATGCACACGAGGATAATCAAATGTCAAAGTGGGGAGAAGAGGACATTAGTCAATAAGCCGAGCAATATCTACTCCATTATAGATTGCATGGAAGTTGGAGGATGAGAAAAATAGACCCAAAAAAATTGTTTTTGTTTTTATTGTAATGAGTGTGTGACCTATACCATGTATTTTCAGCGTAGTGTGTCTTATTAACAGCTGTTTCCCAGGTGAAAGCTGCAGACGCACGGAGGTATCCGCACAGCAATTTATGAATCTGTAAACGTGTGAAAAACTGAACGATGGAGAAGAATCGAAGTGGAAAGGCAGTCATGGCTGATGCAGTCCAGCACTAACTGGCTGTGCTGTATATATATATATATGTATATATATATATATATAAATACAAATATATATCCACACTGGACTGAAACCACGTGTAGGAAACATGTTATTATCAGACATTCACTGGTCCGAGTATGGAAAATAAAACCTGGCAGATGATAACACACATCGGCTCCTCTCTGACATAATTGTTCCTAAACAGTTTCGTGAGTGTTCGTCCCTCGCTTGCTGCCTCCTTAAGTTTTTTTTCCCCTCCAAGTTGAAGCTGGAAGCAGCAATGAGGCGAATATGCTGACAGCCAGAGAAGCAAGGGAATAAAACTAATGCTTAGAAACTTAGCTTATCGTCAGGACGAGTCATAGAGCCCACAAAATATGTTTCTGAGAAGATCTGAGCTCTGTGTGTTCTGACATTTTGAGAATCACCATTAAATTCTGTGAGATATCGGCTGTAATGTTTATTAAACTTCCTCCTTGGTCTGCTTCCAATCCACAAAATTGAAATGAGTTTCCTCTGTTTTGTGGTCTAGAGAGGAACCGCTGCTCCTCCTTGTTGAAAGGAGCTAGTTGAGGTGGTTTGAGCATTTGGTCAGGATTCCTCCTCCTCTTCCTCCTGTTGGACCAGGTGTTTCAGGTATTTCCTGCTGGCAGGAGGCCCCCAGGCCGACCCAGGATATGCTGGAGGGATCATATCTCCAGGCTGTCTGTAGGGTCCTGGGTGATGAGGGTGCAGGAGAGCATTTAGGGATGCAGAAAGTAGCCAGAGAGAAAACTATTTGGCATTTAGGCCCCGCCCATTCTGAGCTCAGTCCTGTTGGAGGTTCTTCCTGTTAGAAGGGGGTCCTTCCTTCCCACTGTCGTACTGTGCTGCTCAGAATGGGGGATTGCATTGAGGTGAGGATTCAATCATATCTCCTAGTTTCTTTTATATACGTCAAATTTGAATAATTCACATTTTATAATGAATCTAACTTCATCACATTTACTTTAAGTTGGCCTGAATCTGGACCTGCATGAATTAGATGTGTTGCTTTGTACAGGTCTTTGTAAAGTGAATTTAATTGAATTAAAGTACTAAAAACATAGCCGCATCATAATTGCTTTCACACTGAAGGTTCTCCAAATGTGCTGCCATCCAGTCATTTTCTAATAGATGGTGGCGTTCATGGAGAGCTTAGTGAAGGAGATTTATTCTCGTGCATTTAGCTGGTTTCCTGTTTTCATTTAGGGTTTAATTTTCCTTGAGTCGTTATCCTGTTTGGTCCAAACACATTTATCAAACATGCTGCATCAAACTTTATCTGAATTTACCTCCTATAAGCATCAACGTATAAATTAACTAGACATCCAAATGTAACCTGAGAGTTATAACCTAAAATAGCACCCCCTAGTGGTTGGTATCAGTATAAAAGTAGACAATTTTTCAAGTGTTTGGCTTATTTTGATTCATGTAATTCTTACCTTGTGCTGCTTTTTCAGCAGTAATTAGTTGTTTGATGCTCAAAAGACACATTGACTGTGTGCAGGTGAGTGGGCGGGACATCTCAAGGCTGCAAAGTCTGGCGCTAAAAATACAACATAGCAGCACCTGGATGGCTTTAGTTTTGAGGTTTAAATACTAATCCTGCTTCATAGATCACCAACAGATCATGAACCTTTACAACCAAAAAGTCCCAGGAAACAGTCAAATGGTTTCCTCCAGAAACATTTAATTAAAGAAAGATAGATTATAAAATAAACAAAAACGAAAATAATGCAATCAGTGTATAGCAGTCTGAAATGGTTTCACTTTAAAAGTTAGATCGTATTATTATTATTATGCAGTGAAAAATGAACTGCAGCAGAGATGTTTAACACATTAACCACGTTGGCCTGCTGATATTTAACATTAAAGAAGCTTTTAATATTTTGTTCCTCTTTGTTTTGTCTTGAAATTTGTAGAAAATATCCTTTTTTTTGTTTTTTATTTTAGGATAAAATACAATCAAAACTGGGACATTTGTAAAATCACCCTCAGTGGGATTCAGCATCTTCTGGTGCAGAGATGATCGCATTAAATTTGCATTTTGTTTTGATGGAAGCCCTTTTTTAAACATGAATATTTATTTCCTTTTTTTAACATTAGTGTATGTTTCTTTCCTTTAATCTAACAAAGCTTTGCATATTGTGCAACCAGCAGCTGCTGCAATTCCCCCAAGCAAATAGAACAAATCATTTCAGCAGCGACTTCAAAGCAAAGCCACGCTGACCATTTCCTCACAGAGAGGGGAAACATGAAGACTGAAGGAGATAAATAAATTACTGTGACAAGTTTTATAGGAGTACATGTTTTTGCATGTTTTTAAGTAAGAATTGCAAGATAAAAAAACATATTTTATGTTAATGTTTAAGATTGTTTAAGCTTGACTATCCTCAGAGGAACTAAGTGGCGTAAAAGCAAAAGTTTAGCTGCTTCTTGTTTTGTTTGCTGTGTAAAAGTGTAGACTTTAAGTATTCTGTATCAACCAATCAATCATACTGTACGTTGCCTTTTTCCTACCAACAACCTAGACAGTCTTTCTCAGACACTGTAATAAACCCAAACAATGTAAAAATTGCCATCTATAAAATTTTCAACAGTGCAGGAAGGGCAGTCTGGCTGCTTTAAAAGTGGCTAAAATGCCATTACTGTGGCAGATCTGGATGTGAAATGTCACAGTGGAGCAGCCCCACTGTGCTGCTGCCTCTTTGGAGACTCCAGCTGCCTCCCACTGATGAAAGCCCGTCCAGCAGCTCCATTTCTCAGCAACCTTTTAGCATCACCTGACCTTTGGACTGCAGAAATGCCTTTGATACCATGCCATGCAGTCTGGTATTTGCTTCTATATATCATGACGTGTGCTCTCCTTGGGGAAAGGGTGGACTTGTCTGTTTTTAATGAGTATCAGAATGTAAAGTGTTTACTCTCCGTCTTTTGCTTCTTTTTTTATTATTATTCTACCTTTGGCGGTATATGGTTACAGCGTGAAGTTGACTTTTAGAGGTATTTTGACTTGGCTTGTTGTTTTGTAAAATACATTTTCTGTGTTCATGGGAGAGCTCATGGAAAAAGATGGCTTTGGATGTATTTTACATCGTCTGTTATTGGGCTGTGACTGTTGGTGACAAAGTGCAAACAACATCAGTGAGGAAGTTTCCAAAGTGTCTTGAAATGTTTGCAAGGGTTTAAAATTTCCTTGTTTATGTATCACAGGAGTTTTGAACATTTATGTAAAATTTGTGCAATTTTTTCCCCTCAAAATAAGCATCTGGAAGCAATTTCAATCCCTTTTTTTATCTTGTTTCTACAAGTCAGAAAGTGCAATACACGTTTTGCAAAACACTAAGTTGGGAGTCCTAAAATTATTTCCATAAATCAAATGGAATGCTAAAAATAGACATTTTTAATGTTTTATTTTTAGCTGAAGTATAAATACTAGTCATGAGTTGATATAAGTAGTATAATAAGCCTATTAATGTACCCATATTAAACTGGTGTTACATAGTAATAATGTTAAATTAAGTTTGAAGATTCCAAAACAAGAGTATTTAGTCATAATATGGTAATAATAATCATAAAATAACCATATTGGTACGACTTTTTATCAAATAACATTAAATTAGGATAATATTTATTATGATCATTATATTAAAGGTAATTATTAAGTTATAATTATGAATGTATCCCCTTATCATCAAACAATGATAATATCCATAATGTATTATATAATATTATATTAATTTTGTACTGTCTAATTGGGATATTTTGTATGAATCAAAGCTGCAAAGTGATCAAGTATTTGTTTTATTTCATAACATAGTAAAATGTACACAAAGAGAAAAACTTTATATGAAATAACCCTGAATTAAAACTTCTGGTGAAATGTATAATTGTACATTTTCTTCCATTTTTGCGTCTCCAACTAGTCGCCAACCGTCTCAGTCCAGTGATATTCTGGCTTTAAAGGTTACACAGGCGTCTGACTGCTGCTGCACACTCAGATTAATGCACTTTTTAATCTATCACAAACACGGGATGAGATTTAATTGTAAGCAACGTAACTCTTGTTGGAGCAAACAACTGCTTTTGCATATTTGTTGACTGTGAACTGGCAACAGGAGGGTTGAAGGCTGGGTGCCTGGTTTTTGAGGGGGCAGGTTATAGTGCCAGAGGGAGCCTGCAGCGTCCACAGCTGGAAGTCATGGCAGAGGTTTTAAATGTCAGCGTTGAAGGGGTACACTGGTGCCATTTGGCCTGACATGCTGCATGCCAAGGGACCGGCAGCAGGATGCAGGGGCAGGAGGGGGCTTCTGGTCACAGCCGTGGAGCTCTCACCTTCTGCCATTTATCATGCAGCTACTTGCCTAGTGCATCTGGCACCTTAGCACTGACAGCAGCAGGAAAATTCTCGCTGCAGGCAAACCGCTGGCCCATCTCTTTAACATCACAGCAAAATTAGAGCAACCCTATTTGTTTATCTACTTCTAATCCAGATCAAAATTAAATGTCAGAAAACCAGTAATAGTTTTTAAATGGGATTAAAAATAATCCTAAACGCTTAAGCTGACAGTTCTTGTGTTGAAGGGTGTGGCAGGATATCATGAAATGCTCATCTCGACAGATAAAGTAGTCCTAACTATCTTTTTTAGCAAACAGCACATTTGGAATGCGTGGTAGCTGTGAAGCAGCACATTAATTATTGCTCAGTGAGCGCACAATACGGAAACCACTTTGCTCTGAGTAAATTAAACGTAATCAACTGTCATATCATCTTTTATTGACTTTAATTGACTGTAATTGCGAATCCTGCTGTAACTGCTAGTTACTTTCTGCATGGCAAGGTCAACTAAATTGCTTGATGAGCTGTTATGGTCTTTAATATGATGACCTTGACTAAAGAGGGTGTGTGAAGAGCCTTCGGTCGTGTAGAAAAAGCACGAAATGATGGCAGTGAGTAGTTTTACTGTTTAATGATACAATGTTGTAATGGCCAGGCAATATTTTGTGGATATGGAATTGATTAGGGAATCAATATTAACGGCTTTTTTCACATTTAAATTTGCCTTAACATTGTTTTGGGTCTGGGCGTGAATGGTAATTGGATTTTCTCATTAGAAACTAGAAATGAAAAATATTTTTGACAAAATACAATTTTTCTTTTTTGTGATCAGAAAGAGGATCAGCATTATTTTGAAAATAGTTTGATTTTCTTTCACATTTAGAAAACTAAAATGACAAAATCACAGGAAACAAAAACAACATGTCATTAAGGCAGAGCTCTATAAATATCCAATCAAAAAATCTTGATGGGATCAAAAGAAAGAAGTTTAAGCACAATTAGGAGGCTGAGACTCCACCAGGGGTCTGCAGCCTGCAGCATAAGTGCAAGCAGTAACCACAGAGGACTGACACTAATAATAAAAGCGGGTTGCTTCCTGTCTTTTTAGCACCAGAATTAGATAAAAACAGCTTGAGTTATCACTAAAAATGTGTTTAAATGCAATAATCAGCTTTACTGTTGATCCACTTCTCTGCTTTATGTATTCATCTTTCTGAGATACAGAGTGATTTGACTCCAAAGAAAACCAATACTTTTACATATTTGACCCAAACCGCTGCTTTAAATCACTCAGTTTCAAAACATTTTAAATGTAGATCCTGGTACCTCAAGTACATCATTACTAGTTGTTTTTTTATATAATATATAATCAACAAACTGATGTATTTTTCATATTAATACATGTGTGTGCAACTTAATCCTTTATTACCTCTAACTGGGCAACTTTATCCATATCAGGTAGAACTGGAATACCTCAGCATTATTTTCTTGTACTTTATAGTTTATTGCCTTCTTGTCTAAGATTTAAATAATCATTTAAAGAGTCAAATTGATTATGTGGCTCAATATAAATTATATTTGTAGGAGAAAAGGTAGAAATGGCTAGCCTAGTATACTAGACCGTCAGTTCTGCTCTGCAGAAATTTGGTCTAGCCACGCTCATTGGAACCTCAGCAGCCCACTGAACCAGTGGTCCAGTCAGTCTCGTACCGGGCCAATCACAATGCCTAAACGGGTTGGAGGGCGGGATTAGCTGATGACGTCAGCGCTCCGGCTGAATTTAAACAACATGGCGGCAGTTCGGGAACCGCATTCGTTTGAAACATCTTTATTATGAACTTTAGACGATTTAGATTTGGGATTTATTGGCCGCTTTGCCGACGGGATACGGTAAAAGTTTAATCTACCAGCTGGTTCCGGTTGTTGCTAAATGGCTCTAGCGCTATCCAATAGCATGTGAAGACTGTTTGATTGACAACCGTTGGTCCCGCCCCTATGAATCAGTCGTTTCAGTGGACCGTGGCCAGACTATATATCTACATGTATAGTCTACATATATATATATACGTATATATATTTATATATATATATATATATATATATATATATATATATATATATATATATATATATATATATATATATATATATATATATATATATATGCATACACTGTATATATATATATCTACATATGTAGTCTGGTTTACCAGGCTAAGAAATGGCTTCATCGGTTGTAAAAACTGCATGAACCACCGTTTTCTTGCTAGCGAGTCACTTTCTAAGTAAATGTAGATATTGCATACAAAAATGTATTTATTTTAATCCCAAATTAAATCTCTTTTAAACCCTTTCCATACATTTCCTGTATATTTTGATGACCATAACAAGGTTTCGGGGAACTTAGGTTTCTATTTTCTAGACAGTTCGTGTCATCCTAAACATGAATCCTGTTTCTTGCCAGGATCAAAGTAGATTTCCATCAACTTAAAGCAGCTCCAGTTTAAAAAAAAAATGTAATTTAAACCTGTACATTCCTTAGTTTCATGCTTCATGGTTATTTAAAATGAATTCTATAGTTATTTGCAAGTGCAGCAAACAGCAGCAGCTAGTTGTAGCATTTCTGGTACAGGAGCATCTTAATAAGTAAATAATAATAAATAAAGAGCTATCTGCCACAGGTAAGAAAAGAACTACACTTTAAAAGATGTGAACTATCGCTCTGTGTCCCATTAGACCGTTTTTGCTGCAAACTAAAGACATTTTCTGCAGTGTGTGTTATTTTTCATCCTAATATATGATGCAATCAAAGCAGATTCAACAAAAAGAAAAGAGAGAGAGAGAGCGGTAGAGAAGATCAAATGTAACGTCGTTCTGTGTCCTGCTCCGATGGGAGTTTCGCTCGACACATCAGAGGCATGTTCATGTGTCGATGGCTGCCAACAGACTTATTTACATTCACATGCTGGCCCGCCATGTCAGGTGTTCGCTGCAAAACGCACAGATGTACCAAACAGCCGGCGTGGTGGAGGTGGATCGCTTCTAAAAGGAAGAGAGGATTATCAGGATTTGAACAGTAGCTGCTTCACAAAAACGGTTGTGTGGAATCATTTGTGTTTGATTCATTGCTTATTTCTTGCGTATATTTTATCAATAAAATAAATATATATATATATATTTGTCATCTTTTAGGAGTAATTTGAGTGATTTTCTGTCATTTTTTCCCCACATTTGATTGTTAAAAAAACCAAAATGGATCTAAATAAGCAAAAGCTTTCGTCAATCACACGTCTGTCACTATCCATTACATACATTCAAAAAGAAAGCAACTGTCACAGTTTCACTGCGAGCCATACGGTGTAATTATGTTTGTGGGTGAAAAGGAGGCTAGATTGATTATATGCATTTACAAAAAAAATGAGCTGTTGATGTATTATTACATTACAGAGCCTTCAGAATCTTGACATAAATCATAATTAAATCTGCTTTGAGATTTTCTGATGGTATTGCTGTGAAGCGTTGGGAGACGCTCCACTCGACTTCTGCAGCTTCATTAGAGATTCACAGAGGTTTCTCTCCACAAGCCGCTGTACTCGCTTTGGCTGGAGGGCAGACTCCTCGCATAAAGCTGTGAGACAGACAGACAAGACAGCGAGGCATGCTTTGAGCCAGGCAGCGTCAGCTCTCTTAGCTTTGCAGACTCCTGACTCCTCCCAGCTGATCGGTGTGGCTTCATTAGCATGGACTTCTGCTCCTCCGATTAGCGGTAATTAAAGACAGGAATCAGAGCGCCTGCTTGCAGTCCAGACGCAGCCGGAGTGTGAACTGCAGGCGAGCGGCTGGAGTCCGCCGACTGTGCCAAATTACCCCCCTCCCTCCCTCCCTCCTCCAGGGTGACACAGACACACGCCTCTCCCCGAGGGTGCACGCAGGCCCAGCGTTGTCATGGTGACAACAGGGGGAAAATGTTTAATGAAGACGCTGATGAGAATTTATGAGGCTGTGGCGGCGTGCGTTTACAGGGATACGACCCTTAGTCCATCACGCGCCGCCTCCTGTGGCTCTACATCTATATTTTCACTTACACAAGTCGTAGCTGATCATCGGGGCGTGTGCTCGGGCAGGTGGCCTCAATATGCCGCCCGTCCTCCAGAACCGAGGTGCATCTAGAGACACGTGGCGTCGGCTGTCCAATAAACGCAACCCGATGTGACCTGAGAGGTTTTATTGTTTTCATTTCATTTAAACTAGAGGAATAATTATCTGTTAATGTCTTCAAAACGTTTCCATAGGGACACTTTACACAGAAATTGTATTAGCAAGTCTGCAAACTATAAACAAAATTAAATTTTTGCACAAGCAAAATAGCAGAAAATGACCATTAAAAAGCACTGATTGTCATTTTGTTCAAATGCTGGGTAGCAAAAGTTCCCTTCTGTTCAGGCTGGTTCATCACTAGTTTGTGATTTTTCTTTCTAAATGAATGTTATTATTTTATATGAGCTGTTAACTTTAGTCTACAGCCTTCTTTAGCTTTAACTACAGGTTCAAATGTGTAGTACAGCTGTATATTAGCAGACACAGTATATAATCTTTTATAAAATAGAACCAACATGCTTTAGATTTTAACTGCAGCACAATAATGGCCAATGCTTTAGCTTTAAAAGGGTCATTATGTCACAAATGTTGGGAAATTGTTGGTTATATCCAACTTCCAGATCATTTATAGCATTAATTACATACGATGCTGTTTATGTTAAGATTTAATTTTTTAAATGTCAATAAAGCTGGTGTCCACTTTAAGTAAAAAGTGCCTACAGATTCAAATGAAACATCTGCATTTATTCCAATTCAAAACTGGCGTTGTCAGGTCTAAACGCAGCAAAAACTAGAATAGAAAAAGGTACATGTAGTCATGAAAGCTGTTGCTGCCTATTGATGAAATAATACGTTCCTGTAAACTTTTTACTCACCAGTTTCAAACATGAGCTTCAAATCCTATTTACGACTTAGCCGTCCCATTACCGTTCATTTATTTCTTTATTTCTGCTTAAATTAAACTTTTGTCTCTGCAAACTTTGGTCTGATGATCGCAGTCAATCAAACCCCCTAAAGCTGAAAATCAGCTCCCAACTATGGTCCTTCCACTACTGTGCTTCACAGTTGGCAGGAAGTCCTCCTGTAAAATGTTTTCTCTGCATTAAAGGTGCACTATGTAACTTTTTAAGTCTTTTTCTTGAGCCAGTATGTGCTAATATGACCCTACAGGGTTAATGAAAAGACACTCAGCCCCATCTGCTGCTTGTGTCCAGAATATCACGTTTGCAACTTCTGAGTCTCCGGTCCGGTGCCCTGAAGTCTCACAAAGTCACATATCTCACGAAGGTTAGGCTAACCCAATGTGGCTAGCTGTTATGCTAGCACCGGAGTGTTTTTAGCTCATGATTCCTGCTTTTTTTTTAATGTCTCCCTGCTTGAACACAGCTGATTTCTTTGAATGAGTGATGAACCGCTCCAGTAAAAAGCAATGAAGGCTGAGGAGACATTTCAACAGTTAGATTTAGGTGTTTATGAGCAAAGACAATGCTAACAATTTTATGACAGTGATTTAAATGGACACTAGGGGGTGCTAGAAATGAGCCAAAACTGCATAGAGTGCCTTTAAAACCTTAGGTTTTTTGTTCCAATGAAACACATATACATATAAAATATATATGTATATATATTGTTTTTGTTTGTTTGTTTGTTAGAGCTTGTTTTTTTTTTTATTGGTTTTTGCTGTCACACATCCTGTTTAAGTCAAAATTCTGCAAACTACTTAGTAGATGTCTCAAGACCTGAACATGCTTTGATGACCTTTTTGGACTTTATTACTTTATTTTGTGTTTGAGCATCAGTTGGTCTGCTCCTTGTTTATATTTCTGTTTTCGTCACTCTGTAGTCATTTATGTTAAAGGCATACTCAGTAGCCAGGTAAACAATGTAGCTTTTAACGTTTTTTTAAAAGCCTCTTAACAACGTTCTAATATAATATAGCCATAAATATATTGTGGAGATAAAAAAAAAAAACCCCGAAAGAAATCAATAAAGTAGTTGTCCCGCAGTTCTCTAAAAACTTCAGCCAATCCTATCGTTCGGACCGAACAATAGGATTGGACAATCCTGTCTGCCGCATTTCCTCACTGCTTGGATTGGCATTAATCCGCCCGGACACATTTTGGGGCAGAACATCCCAGAAGTGAAAGTGAAAGTAGAAGTAGAACAGAGAGCCGTGGGTGTTTCCATTTTAAGATAAAAATACCAGAGTCCCCCCAAAAAACACCTTTTCAGCTAGCAGAATACTAAAAACGTTTAGAGGTGAAAAGAGGAAAAGCTGAGGGAACATTTCTGTGGCTGGAGTTATACTCTGCTTTGTCACCTTTGCAAACCGTGGTCCTATATCCACGGGAGGCTGGCGTATGGATTTTACTCGACGGGAGGGGTGAGTTCACCGAGACGTGTTTCTGTAAAATAGCTAGCGAGACCTTGTTTGTTTACCTGGCTACTGAGTATGGCTTTAAATTCCTGAAGATGTCAAACTAAAGCCGAACCACCCTAACCTTTAGACCTTTGTGGTAGATTTTGTTGTTAACAGATCTAATGAAAGTCAGTGAATCAGATGCTTTCAGATGGACTCGTGATGAGAAAACATCCTGTTGAACCCATAAAATCCCTCAGTGCGTCCCTTTAAACTTGTTTTATTGTCCCTTTACTGTCAATTTCAGTATCAGAGTCTAAAAGCGTCTCCGGTGAGGAGTTGGGATTATGAACGCTGTCTTTGACTACTTTTGTTTTTCTACATATTCCTGCCCGCCACCACTCATGTGTGACTTGATGTATTGTCTCAGTGTTTCCCCTCGCCTCTTATAATTAATTGCAGTTTTATCTTTCTCCAAGATAAAATTTTTAAAAAGAGCTTAGTGAGAGTTTGATTCTGTTCAAACAAAACAATTAAAACCTCCGTTTCCTATTTTGTTTTTAATGCTGGATGAGATTTATGGTCTTTAATCTTTCTAGAGTCAAGTAACACCATCCATACGTAGCTCTCTCCTCAAAAACCAGCTGTAGATTAAAGGAATCCTTCATGTCGTTGGAATTTAATGCAGATCTGAGTTCAGTTTCCTCTCCCCCAGTCGACAGTGAAAACAATTTCCACGAAACAGCACAGATTGTAGTTTTTACCGTAGGTGTGAGTGACATTTGCTGATTTGGTTGAATTAATTTTGGTTGGCATTTTAGAAACGCGTCAGACTTATTGGTATTGTCAACACAGCTGCAGGTAGGAAGGATCGGTAGCAGACAGTTGGTGATTAATCCCAGAAAAATAATGACTTTTTTTTTAAAGTTTAGGGTAAATCAGCTAAACTTTACAAAACACTTAACATCTTTGCTTTGTCTGGAATTAAATTTTCCTGCTGAAAACGAGAAACGAGCATGAATATTTAAACTCAAAGCTGTGTTTTATCTGGAGGCAGAGATTTAGGTAATCGTAGTTTAGAAACCTCAGCCAGGAATGTTTACTTCTGCTAGGACCGCCGCTGTCAGAGTTTGGAAGGTGACCTCTGTAAAAGCACAAATCACAAGTTTTAAGAGATGAAATTAAGTCATCTTTATTTATTAGGTCTAATTTAGAGGGTATTTTAGATTTTTTTTGAGTGCAGTATGCTTCAGCAACTGTTTTATCATAATAAAATATAGTTTTAGTCTCAATTAAATGTACGTTTAAAGCTGTAGATCTTGTGTAAAAGTTCTAAATAGTAAAAATCCTCTTTTTGATCACAAAAAAGTATTACCTGTAGTAGCTTCCTGAACAACCGTTCAGAAAAAAAAAGAGTCGACATCTAACCGACTCCAGGGCTAACAGCCAACACAAGAGTGGGGTTTTTGCCATCCTAAAACAACTGCAAGCTCAAAAATGTCATAGCGGTCACCATGTTTTTTGCATTGCATGCTTATTTCTATAGAATTCTGTATTTGCTGGTGCAAAGAACAGCAGCAACTAGAGCACTTCCTGTGCAGCCTGAGGCACTTCCTGCAGGAATCCATTCCCATTTCAGTCTGAATTACTCTCTTATGTGAAATTTACGACACTATAAAGATTTATAAAAAAAATTTAAAGGGTTCTAAAATATTAATAAACTACAAATGTGTGTTTAAAATGTTACAAACTTGTATTTTATCTGTAGATTTTGTATGAAAATGACCATTTTAACAAGGTGGGTGGATGGTGACACATGTTGCATTTTGCATTATATGAAGTGTCTGAGTGGGAAATTTAGGACTTTATCTTCAATGTTTAGCCTCTGATCAATGATTGGTCCCAGCATGACAATGAACCCAAACATGCAAGGATTCATAAAGATTTCTCCTCGGCAACAAGGAGAGGCGAGCGTCTGGTGAAGCCCCTCAGAGTCCTGATCTCATTGCATCAGTCAGGGATCACACAAGGAGACGGAGAACACAGAAACACCCAGAAGAACCCACCTGCCTCTAAAAGAAGATGTTGAAGTGCTTATTGTTGCGCCTCTCTCTGCTTTAAATATAATTGAGGTGACAGGCAACGCTTTTTACCTTGATGTCTGCTGCTTTGAAGTGTTTGGCAATGTGGAGACCGGGCTGCTATTCACAAAAGAACGAGGCCTATTTGAACAAGTTCATCTGGGAAAAATACCAAAACGACACGGCTGACACACACATGGGCTTTAAATGGGTCTTCTCTGAGAGAGTGATGAGCACGATTCAAACAATTCAAATGTTTCAAGGAAAATTCAGGAAGGAAATGTTGTTTTATATATATCTGAACTTCATAAATGTCCAAAAAAGGTTTTAAATAAAGGCAACTGGACTTAATTTGGTTCTTTGAAGATGTTTCGCTGCTCATCCGAGTAGCTTTATCAATTCTGATAAATAAAATGATTCATAAATGTCCAACAGAGACTTTAGACTAGTAAAAAAAAAATTGCATCTTCTGCCCATAACTCTGCTTTGGTTCAGTAGAAATGCTACAAGCAGAAAAGTCAGTTAGAATAAACAACCCAGATGAAGCTGGATATTTTCCCCTCACTCACACATTTTGTAAAATCACTTTAGTGATAGCAATAACAGCTGGAGGACCTAAACAGGAAAACATTATTTTGCATGTGTTTCTCTCTGCACAACAATTCAAAGCCTTTCCTCCAACACCTTCCTATACCGAGCCACAGCAACGGCCTGGCTCAGATAATATTATGAATAATTTATTGCTCCCTGTTTCAAAGAGCCGAAACTATTTTTGGTTTGTCTCACATTTGTTAAGTTTGCAGGTACACAGCACAGCTGTCGGTTTGAAGCAGAGAACCCTTAAGAACATTAGCCATTTGCTAATATAATTATGGGGTTATTTCATGTTTGTGTTCAAAGCAAGATGAGGTTTTCTCTTCTTTCTGATAAAAGATGAATAAGTCACCAAGTAAAGACATGCATGGAGGTGTGCACACTCAGATGTTTGATAACATTAAGAAATGACATCACCATTTTTATTGGAGCCCGTTAACTAACCAAAAAGTCAACATAAATAAAAATGAAGTCAATGTTTTGACACAATATAATCAGTGGATGACAAGGTTCTTTCTCTTGGAGATGCCAATGGGAGGATGTTTACCAAACTACAGGAAACCATCTGATGTTAATGAATCTGAAGAGGAAAAGGGTTTTTGCTTATAAATTATAATTTGGACCCAAAACCCTCCGCCAGTATTTCACTGGGCTGCAACTGACGACAACTAGTTGGAGACAGAAAATTTTGAGAAATTATACACGTTTTCATTTAGAAGTGCATTGAGATGCTGACTTTAAGGGTTTATTAATGACCAGGTTATTGTGGGGCATGTGACATTTGTCAAACAACTACATTTTCTTGTTGCAGTTTGGTCACAAAGTGTCTTATTTAGGTCTCTGTTAGTCATTTGAAATAATTTATTTGCATTTTTATGTTTATTTGGGGCATTGCATGTTAAAATGTACAATAATAATAATAATAGAAAAAATATTAATTTTAAGCTAATAATATTTAGCTTTTTGCTCAAACATCTCCATATTTTATAGAGTTTATTTTAGTTCATTAGTTTGTTTGGGGGAGTTAAATGGTTAAAATGAGCTCCACTAAGTGGTTGACCTGCCAGTTAAAGGGTTAACACACTGCGCTCTCCGCGGTGTAATCTGATTTTAAGTATTACTGCTTACTTCATGTCCTTCTGCTAGAACTGCCTAAAAAAATCCCACCGTCTGTTAAAGAGCTGAAGAGGAGCTCTAAATTATCATTTTGACCCAGAACTCTCACAATGCAGGGCCTGAAGTTGTGCCAGTTGAAGGAGTTTGTGATTTCTTGAACAATTCCAGTCTTCTGATATAAAACTCTTCATAAATGTGTACCTAAACCTCAAAAGAGCATGTCATATTTCTCTCAAGCAATTAAAATACCTTTGCATTGAAAAATACCCAAAGAAGAACTAAAAAAACTACTATCAACCTGCAAATTTTGACCCAAATTCAACTTACCACTGTATTTAAAATGTGCACGTGCACACACACACACACACACACACACACACACACACAGGGGAGAGGCGTCTGTAACATCTGAGAAAGTGACTGCCACATCCATTTTTCAAACGTGCGCGCGAGCATCACCGGGTGTCTCTGCACTGCCATCTCAGGTGGTGCACTTGATCCTGACATTTGTTTAACATTCCTCCCCTCCCCCACCAGCAGCGTGCTGATGTGCTGCATCTCGTTCTTTAAACACACTCACCACTTTCCCAACCATTTTTATTTATTTTTATTATTAAACAACAGAAACGTGTCATGGAGGCAAACATCCGAGCAACAACCAGAGGCGAGAACAGATAAGCCTTCTGCAGGACTAACGGCGACTGCTCAAACACATGTTGCCCTGAGGAAGTACTTACTGGAGGAACACGATGACGGCAACTATCTCCAGTGACCATAAGAGAGACTTGAATGTGTTCCATAAAAGTGGGCCTTCTGAGAGAAGAAGCAGTCGATGCGCGTCAGACCTCCCCGGTGTGATAACCATTAGCAGTGGCCTCCCTGTGCGATGGGACATGAGTTGTGAAATTGTTCGACGCGGCGGCGCACTGCGGATGAAACGTGTGAAAATGTTTCCATAAATGCAGAGTTCAAGAGCAGGTCCTAAATTTAAAGAAAAGGTCTGTTGTCTCTCTTTGTTTGGGGAATACTTTCTGACTGGATTTGGACTTGAAAGAGATTAACTTGACTTCTAGTTCACAAGAGAACAGGACAGGTATAATCACAGAATTAGAGTTAGAATGACTTTTATCTGGTAATAAAACCCTCTCCCTGAGCATCAACTAGTCGAAGACACAAAATCACACATTTTCCCTTTGAGTCTCGCTGAATTTGTACCCTTGACAATTGCAACGTCTTAAATATACAAAATAAACATACACAAATTGTGATAGATGTGCACATTTTCTTGTCACAATTATGTCACAAAATCTTTTCATTATGTCTGAATTTGTTCAGAATTTATCCTATTTTTTCTAAGTTGACTTGTATTTTTTGTGCTATCTCACTCACAGACACTAAATTGAGGAGGGTTCTAGATAAATCTACAAAGGGCTTGTACATTTACACATTTGAAAATTAAGTCACCTGATAGCAAGGCTCTACAAGTACCCAGAAAATCATATAAATGTATATGGCAACACATTGAAACTACTTCACTTTTAAACAGCGTATTCATAAAAAACTATTATGCTCATTTGAGTGTCTGGCTAGTGGGGGCCAGCAGATTCATAAGGCAGGGCGTTGCCCCCTTCAGCCCTCCTTTAAGGGCACCACTGGTATTCAAACTGAATAAAAATGGAGCTAAAGCCTCTGGTTTGACACACTCCTGTGCCCTTTGGCAGGTGAACTGAATCTGAATTCAGATTTCTTTCTCATGTGTGGAGATGCAAGTGCACTAACATGAAGAGTGTAAAAAAGAAAAGTAACTCGATGGAACAAGATATGTACATTTTTCTAAGAATTTTGTGGATGCTCAGAGTTAATGTTAGATTTCCCCCTCCCGCTCGTTCGGTTGGATCTTCTGTTTGAAGGTGGGGTGGCGTCCGATGGTTGGACTCAGGCTGGACAGCAAGCTTGTTTTTTTTCCTTCTTCTCTTTTTTGTTCTCCCCTTCGCCAACTCCAGCTGTCACACTGAGGGACAATGGAGAAGAGGAGGGGGGTGCTCGCTGAATGGAAAAAATAAACTGGAGAGCCCCCATCACACAGCTGCCCCCTCCTCCTCTTCTTCCTCCCCATGACTCGTCATCTGCATTTGACAGGACCCCCGTTCTCCTCTCTTCACCGCCCCTTTTCTTTTGCTTTCTCCTTTTCTCTTCACTCCATAATCCTCCTTTCTCTCCCTCTCTCTCTATCTCTCTCTCTCTCTCCCTGCTAAGTGCAGCTGTTGCTCTCTATTGGATCTTTTTTTTCTTTTTCAGGCTGATTGCTAATTAGGATAGCATTTTAGTGAGTTTTATCTCAAAAACTTGTTAAACTTGCAATTTTCCACCCCCCTTCTTTTCTTTCTTCCCCCCTTTAGTCTGGGAGATCTGAGAAGGAGAGAAAAAGACCAATTACACATGATTTACATTACAGGCTGAGCATTTTCCAGAATGCACCCTAATCTCCAATGTAGCATTCATATAGTTTACTGTACTGTGTGGCTGCCTCTTGTTCTGGGCTCACTTCAGCTTTGAATGCAGAAAGCCCACTTTGAAGAATAGACTGGCCCCGATCTCCCCTTATTCTGCACACAAAACTGAATCCCTGGGAGAGGGAACAGAGGAAAAGGAGAGCCTGAGAAAACAGCAATTCACACACCGAACACAGAGACCCCTAGTAGCTCAACAAATGAGCGACTAGCCCTGCGTCCATTCATATCGCCCCCTCGGCCCGCAAGCCTATTAGCCAGGCATCGCTCCTTGAACATTCACTGTCGACAACATGTGGAGGCATCGCTATAGCAACCGGTGGATATGACATGTGCAATGGACGGGGACTCCTGAGCTGCTGAATATAAGGAGGGGCTCAGCCTTAACTAAATGATCTCAAAAAAAAAGAGAGAGAGAGAGAGAGAAGAGAAGAGGAGGAAAAAAAACCCACCACCTCCCCGTCTCTTTTCATTGGCACAGCGGAGCTGAAAGGACTCACTAGTGGGGCTTCTGCACATTCTTCCGAGGCTCGGAAAATCAGGCGGGCATATCCCACATTCTTCTCCTCTTTTTTATATTCTCTCCTTGAATTTTTTTTCTTCATCAACGTATTGAAGCCGCGCTCTTTCTTTTTCTTTTTTTTTTTTTTGGAGGGAGGAGGGGGTCGCTGTGGGGGATGCATGGGACCCTTGCAGGGGAACTTTTGGTGACTGAGAGAGTGGGCGGCCAGGACGCACAGGCGCGTCTTGGAGCTGCGGCGCACCTCAGTCAGTCAGTGGTTCTCTACGCTCTGGAATACAAGACACGGCTTCTCTCCTCCACGGTTTACCGCTCCGAAATGGGCGCTCCGCACATGGATTGGGGTAATTACCTACCTGACTTTCAGCTTTTGAATCTGAATGCGTAAAAGCCAAATGAGATGAGGAAATAAACAATAAGGGATTTTATTTGGAGCTGCTAATTTATAGCTGTTATTTCTTTGTGTATTTTCTGTGTAAAAGTTTTGAAAGGTAGATCTCTGAAATCTTATGGATGAGAAATTATAGGTGTGAGCACATCTGGAGGCAAAGTTTCTGCATCTTCCTCACAGTTCAGCAGCTCGAACTCCTAAAGCCAGAACTAAAGTGTCATATTAGATACATTTTCTTTTAAAAACGAAAAAAAAAAAGAAATTTGTTATTTTCCCTAATTTCATGTTGTTTTGTGCACAATTTGCTCAGTAGAAAATATATTTAATGCTACAAATCTCTTGTTATTTTCTTTAATTCAAATTAAATATAATTCTCAAGTTTTAGAGTTTATTTGCCTGCTAGAGGCCTCGCCACTTCCGCCATTTTTGTAGGCCTTTTTGGGTGAAATTGGGATATTTTTTTGCAGTGCTTGTAAAATATTGCATCAGCTCTAAACTGACTGATTTTATGGCATGAATTCTGCTTTACATGCAGCTGATTTGCAGTTTATAAACTGGTTTCACATGAAGGTTTTTGAAGTTTTAAGTTTTTCCTCCTGAAGGATTTTGTGACGTGAGTGAACAGGCAGCACCTCACTGCCTGACCTTCCTTCATGTCGTTAGAATAATTCAGAGGACTGAAATCCATCTGGCCCCTGTCTCTGAGATTCACCACAGGAGCAAGTTGAGTAGAAGGAAGAAGAAGAGGGAACGTGTTCAAATGAGGCAGAGAGTCACTTTAGATGTTTGGTTGTTTTTTTTTTTTTTTTTTTGCTAATGTTGAATTTTATGTGCTTTAATTTTTTTCACACCCATTGGAAGTTTATATGATTTGACAGTAAATCTATAGCAGGAATTTTAAAAATATTACTGTATGTTTTCATTCTTAAGTCTTAGTACTCTTGTTAATATTTAGTCATGATAAATAATTCTGGCAAATATATTTTTTTTAATGTTCAAATTAATTTGTAAAACTTGACGCTAGTTAAGATTATTTAAATAATAATAAATCATTTCATGACTGAAAAGACCAGAGAACGTCACAGTTCGCCTCACATCTTCCCTTTTCTTTTCCTTCTTCTTTCCTTTTCCTCCTCTGGTTTCCTTCCAACTCGTTTGCCGCCTTCAGACGATCTTTTATGCTCGCAGTGAATTTCAAGGCTGTTTGCTCCCACAGTGGGAATGCTTTTCATTCATTTCAAGGTGAATATTTTTCACAAGTATCAACAGAGAAGGGGCCACATTTGTGATTAACTTGACAATTAATAAATATATATATTAGTAATATGCTTGATTTTTATGGTAAACTTATTTTGAGCTTCTATTGATGTTTGGTGTTAAATATGTTGACTTTATGGAGGAGTCATTAAATATTTAAACCTGTACATTTTCCGTTTTAAATGTGTAAATATTCCTGAATGTGCTGAGACGATTCGAGCTGTAGCAAAGTGAGGCTGTTCATTTCTAAAGATCGCTGCGTTGTTCATCTGATGGCTGAACAGAGGCTGCGTGACGAGTCTCTGGACGGAGGCCATTTCCCTCCTCTTTGCGTTCGGGCCTCTTCGAGCCTCTCCTTGTGTTTTCTAACCTCTTAATCCTTGATTGAAACTACACACTGCAACCACTGCAATCAAAAAGCGGCTGCTGTCAGACCCAAACCCCACGCTAAAACTTCTTGCAATTACCAGACACAAGGTCAAACCAGAACATCTCCACTCTGAGGGGAAGTGTGTTGTTTGGGGGAAATGATAACAAGTTGTAGCCACCCTTCAGCAGGCCCATTAGCGCCCGTTTGGACAAAATGTCAGAGCTCTTCTTTTATCTTATTTATTTTAGGGTGTAGATTAGATTTTTCTCCCATTAATCTTTCAGTATTGCCCTCAGACAACCAGGAACCAGGAGAATATTAGGAATTTGATCAATATTGTCCTTTTGCAGATGTATATTTATTGATGTGTGTGTGTGTGTGCAGCTGGCAACATTTTACAGAAACATCGTATTTTCACATCACAGACTGTAAGGAGGATTTATGTGAAGGGAATGGTTCTGAACGAATTGCATCTCCCTGTTTTGAGACCATCGGTTTGGCAATCAGTGCAGCAAATCTTACCTGTAGCCTCAGTTTTTTTAGATCTTTAATTAACGCTGCCCATTAAATGCTGATATTTATGCTCTGAAAATGTATCAGCGAGGCCTGAAGGGAACTTATCATTACAGTAAACGGCCACGAGTGGGATAAATAATCAAAACAGAAGCCAATTCTCCTACCTGAAAGCTTTTCAGATCACATTATAGGTCTTATATAAGAACAAATCTGCCCTCCTGATTGCATTAACATGCAGTGTGGGTGTTTTTAAAAAGTCATTCAGCTGCTGCATGCATAAAGGTCCCTTCTGGGCTACCTGTGTCTCCACAGCCCTGGTCAAAGCTGCCTAATCCAGCCAACTCAGGGCCGGAGGAGCTAATTAAGCACAAGCTTTTAGTATCCCAACATCCTCTAGCTGCATGGTGCCAGGCTGCCTCATGCCAGCACTAAATGGGGTTGTAAATATCCATCGTGGGGCCCAGACAGGAGACAGGACTGACTGAGTGTGAATTCACACATTACGGTGACAATTAGACTATTAGATTCTCGTTTTTTACACCAAGAAGTCAGCACAAGCTGAAAACTGATGCATTTCTGTGTCCTCCTTACAGAGGGGCAGCCTGACCCAGATCCCCGTGGTGAAGGAGACCCGGGTGGAGTCGGGCCAGTTCCTGCTTCTCTCCGTCCTCTGCATGCTCTTCATCCTGGTGGCGCTGGCCGTGTCCACCACCTTCTTCTGCGTCCGCCAGCGCTCACACCTCCGCATGAAGGAGAAGCTGGCCAGCCTGGGGACTGACACCAGCACTGACGCCACCGCAGCCTATCAGGTTAGACCAGCCCCCGCCCTGTGAGCCAATCAGAGGCCGGGACACTCACCCTGAGCTCTGTCATTGGTGGAGCACACACACTGTTGGGGTACAGTGCATTATCCAACTGGTTTATGAGAGTGTGTTAATTCCATTTTTGGCTCTTTGATAGTTTTTTTATTATTTCATGGAATTCTTGTATTTGTATCATTATCATCTGCCTCCATTTATTTACCTTTTTCCTGATGTGTGTGTGTGTGTGTGTGTGTGTGTGTGTGTGTGTGTGTGTGTGTGTGTGTGTGTGTGTGTGTGTGTGTGTGTGTGTTTACCTGTGCGTGTGCGATCGGAAACCTGTCAGCGTCGTGACCTATTCCCTCCGTTCCTCCAGGGCAGCGGGCAGCCTGCTCTGTATTGATTTTCAGGGTTGGGGCTCAGCTGTGCCCAGCGTGCCACTCTGAACACATTTATCTGCATGTCGCGTTAACATTTTCAATATTTAATCAGGTTTCTGCAGAGCTGCTCTGAGAAGCCAGAGGGGTTAGAAGTGAAATTTAGTAGAATTAGTGGGAAAAAATAACGGAAATTTTAATTCTGTGCCCGGTTTTTGGTCAAGTTTATTTTATTCCTACTTGTCAAGTTTGAGGTTATTAATAGAAACTTTACAGCTGTCTCCCTCAGACTTCCCAGACTTTGTTTCCTCTCGGTCTGTTTTAGTTCTTCTAATCGGTGTGAAAGATGAGGGCAGCAGTGATCCTGTAATCCTAAGACCTGAGCTCCTCTCTGGGCTCCTCTCCGTCTCCCTCCTGGCACTAACTAACTGCATCCTCCTGACTTCTTCTGGGAAACATTCTCAGTTCCAGTGCAGCACTTTGCAGAGATGCTGAGAGGCTGGATGAGTTATGAGGTGGACCTGGATCGTGCCCCAAGGCCAAGGCCCTGGGCACCGCTTGATGGCTGTAATCATTAAAGTCTGACGGTGGAAAAGCTGATCCAAGACCAGGGCTCAGATAGGGAGAGAGAAGAAGGAGGGGGGTCTGTGCTCCAAAGGGAAATATCACTGTGATTCATCATGAGATAGCTTGTGCCTCCATGAGGCATTTTCTCCGCTCTGCCCTGTCCTCGCTGTTATTAATTGAGTGTGAAAATTAATTTTGTTGAGAGGACCAAAAAAGTCAAACACAGTGGGGTTTACAGATTAGGAATTTAAAATACAAATATCAAAAAATGAGACCACAGCGTGTGGAGAGAAGCAGGCGAAGCGGTGATGATTGGACTTTCTGCCTTTTTCATAAGGCTAATGCCTAGTCTGCACCGAGGCATGATGGGAGAAAAGATGAGTCATAGGGGGCTCTTTTAGCAGGAAATTTGGAAATATTAAAACACAAGTGGATGGCGTGTTTACTGTCTGACTGTGTGTTTGCAGAACTTGACTCAAATATTGTATTTTTAAAAAATTAATGATATTTGGAGTTTGATATAAATAGCTTATTTTTAGTTTTTTTTCTCACAGCTTCCTAAAAGATGAAAACTGAATTTATTCTTTAAGTCGCTCCCTCGGCCGTGTATTTTTGACGTAATTAGCTTAAGCTCCATAATCCATGAGGATAAGCCATTAATCTACAAACAAGTGAGCAGAGATACTGGATTTTACAAGTTGCGTTTATAGTTCTCAGCCTCTCACAGCAGAGGATAAGCACATAAAATACACAAACTATTGTTAACGTGTATGAAAAGCCACAGTTAGAGTGGAGGAGGGGAAAAAAGCACCTTCAGCGACGTGTTCTGTGATTCCCAGGAGCTGTGTCGTCAGCGTATGGCGATCAGAACGTCAGAGCGCGTCGAGCGGCCCGAGACCCTGCGTCACTCTCGCCTCAACAGCGTGTCGTCCCAGTTCAGCGATGGCCCCGTCGTCAGCCCGTCGACGCGCAGCAGCACCTCCTCCTGGTGCGAGGAGCCCGTCCCATCCAACATGGACATCTCCACTGGTCACATGATCCTGGTAAGGCCTCCAGAGGAGATCTGGGGAGTGATGTGGGTGGAAGGGGAGACACTAAAAGAGTCAAACCATCCAAAGAGCTTGGGACATGATGAGTTGAATTAAAAAGAGATTTTATGTTATTAAATGCTTATAAAAGCATTTAAAACGAGGTAAAATAGCAATAATTTATGGTTCAATTGTTGAGATATTTTTCCATTTTATATTTTCTCTAGATATTAGTAAAGTTTTATTCAAAAGCAATGGTAAAACTTTATGAATGGAAGCTTATTTTACATAAAATGATGAAAACAAAACCCCTAACACACTTAGTGCTTTTAAATGATGATAAATATGCAGAAATACAAACGTTTGTTGTTTGAGTTTGTCTTTGAGGGTGATTGTTTTGATGTTTAGTAATTCAACATAGAAAATGTATTTTTTTAACTTCACATTTCTATGAATACGCTTGTTTATGGGTTTTTGTTGCATCTCTCCTCTTCATCCCACTCTCTCTTCATTCCCTTAAGAATCCTGCTATCATTTCTTCTTTCATCACTCTTCCTGTTTTTCCCTCCTGGACAGGTAAGATATTACCTGTTGTTTTCCTCTCTCTGCTCCATTTCCTGTTTTCTTCTTCTCTTTCTGCCATCTTTCACCCCTTCTCTCAGCATTGTCTTGTATGACATCATCACCTATCTGATTGTTATTTGGAGGTTTTAGAAATTGTTTATGTACTTATTTTTTATTATTTAAAAAAAGCTTTTTGTTGCCAGTTTGCACAAACACAATGGATTGTTGTAATTTTGCACAACTTTCATTTGGAATTTAAAAAAAATTCTTGATAAAAGAGATGGATAGATGCCTGGCAGTGTTTCCATTAATGCAGGGAGCATTCATCACACTGCAGCATGTCTAAGCTTTTATACTGGGAGGCTGTAATGAATGAGAGTGAATCTGAGTAATGCCTCGTATTGGTGGTAATAGATGGGTTTTGTTGCACTTGTCAAGGCTTGTTTGTGAAGCCCCTTTTGAAAACACTGACAATAGAAAAGCATTTAGCTGCGCAAATAACAAAAGAGCCGCAGTGAATCATTTCTAGGAGCTGTTGTTATTATTAGCCCTCGTTTCTTCACGGCGGCATTAGAATATAGAAAGGTAAAGCATGCTGGGAGCTCCGCTGCTCCTTCGTACTCTGATTGACATGGAGATGTCCTATAAGGGCTCTTCTTTTGAAATTCTGCCACCATCACACGTGAAACCATGTGTGAGATTGCCTTGTTATCACTGATCTCAGACCTATATTTCTCCATCTCTGCTCTCCTGCTCTTTGGAGCTCGTTTTATGAATACTGAACTCTCCAAAGCACCTATATCGAGGATCCTTTCTCTTTTTTTTCTAGACCTGATCAACTCACACCCTCACACACACTTTGTGAGACTTTCATTTTGTCAGGGTGTTGTATCCCACTGTGCCAGCCACCTTAAAAGTCTTGCATAACCAAGTTGAGATCTGGAACTGGTTGCCTCTGTGTGCTGACTCATCTGCTGTGTGTTTCCAAAGCTTCGACACGCCTCTGTTGTCTCACATCTTCCTTCTTTTGCCTGTTTAAACCTCTCTATGGTGCTAAAAACCTGCATTTTTCTATCAACAGGGTGGTTAAAAATAGTGAAAATTATTACCAGACGCAACCTGGAGGCAGCATGTGGTCTTAAGTGATTTCAGCACCATGGACAGCACCAGGCTTGTTTTTCCTTTAGAGAGTTTCTTTTTCTTGACTTTATCGTTTTTCTTTAGGAAATAAAAAAAAGAAAAATGACTGGTTAAGTTGATTGAGGTTTTTTATTCTCTGGAGTTATTTTGATTTTTAAAAACAATTCATAGTTAAGCAGGAAAAACAAACTGCTCAGCCTAAAATGACTTTCACTCTCAGTTTTAAATTCAGTTTCTGAGCAAAAAGACAATTTGCTCTCCCATTTAGGGCAACACAATGCACTCTTCTCGTTTAGCTATTATTTGTCACACAATTGCATATTAATACCCCCCCCCCCTTTTTTTTCCACATCTCACAGCTGCTTATCATATCAAAAAGCTCCCCGCTTAAACTGCAAGCAGCATTTTAATTTGACAGCAGTGCGTTACCTGTTGTGTCTGCCTCCCCTGGTCGTGCCTTCATCCTGATTTCACCCAGCTCCCCTTCTGCTGCCGAGGAGGCTGCTTAGGAAGGATTAGACATTGTTTCCCTGACACACAGGCCTCCCATCCCAGCCCTCTGATTGGCAGACATAATCCCCCCATTCACCGAGCCTTCGTTACCCCTGTCTCTGGAATACGCCACGGTCCGCTGCCTCCCCCTAGAAAACAGGAGGTGCTCGATAAGGGCCCCGCTGGCTGCATTGCATTAAGTCTTCGAAAAATATGAATTTGGAATGCAATCGATTCTGCAAGGGGTGGGAGGGTGGGCATCGTTTTGAATAGAATGGGATGCAATTCAGCGTGGATGTATCGAGTACATGGAGATGTAATGTCGGTTAGGGGAGGTGGGATGCTGTCAGGCTGGCGTGCAGAGAGTACTTGTGTGGGGTGACGAGAGGCATCGTGGTGACAGGCTCTGTCAAGTGGCCATAATGGCATGCTGTCATGTTGCCGGGAAGACGGCGCCGTGTGTTTGTGTAGACGATACACAACTCCACACACGCTGCCCGCTGTTAGCGCTGACGTTTTCTTTTAACTTCACTTTCATTTACTGCGCATTAAACCAGAGATTCTCATTATGCGGCTGAATTAATCTCCTAAATTGTTTTTTTCGTTCTTTCTTTGCATCACCTTTGATTCTCCATCTAACAATCAACTATAAAATTTGTTTTCATAAGTCATCTAATATCCTAAAGGAGAGACTCTGAACCGTGCTCCATCACAGGGTAATTGCCTACTGCGTGCTGGACAAGCTTATTTGTGATTATCATCTTAATTGTATATATTCTGCAGAAGATTTCCCCCTCGACAGACGACAGAAAACGAATGAATCGGGACGTGAGAGCGGAGCGTCACCTCTCCGTTCAGCCTACCTATATAGTGTGTTTAATACGGGATGAAACCCCAGCACATCTGGGTATCGCTGTCAGTGTATTAGCCAGCTGATCCCTGACATCAGTTTATGAGTCTGTAATCTTCTGTCTCGCACAATAGCGGACTGAACCATTTCACCTCCGTCGGGAGGGGAGCCATGATACAGGAGAGGGAAGGAAACCACGTTGTCACGCTGGAAAAGATTGCCAGCTACAAACTCTAAGCTCCCTAAGACTTGCCCTGGTTTAGCAGAACACACACACACACACATATAGGCTTTTACCCCTCCCCCTCTTTTTTTTTTTCTTCTTCCATCTTTGTCTCTCTGGCGAATTCAATTTTGTCTTCTCCAAGCGACGGCTTAAATGCAGACAATCTTATCAGCGGCTGTGCAAGCAGTGAGGGACGTGATTGAAACACCCCTGAAGTATTTCCAATGCAGACAAACCTTTCAGGAGTCTTAATTGTGTATGTACGTGTGTATGTGTGTGATTCTTCTCAGCCAAACACACACACACACACACACACAAATATAACAACATTAGCACACATCTCCACCTTGATCCTCAGCAGCCCCTTCCAGTTGTTACAACACACAGTAGCTCAGGACGATGATGAGAGCTGATCCTAGCTTTAAGAAGAGGATTTATGTCTGTTTCTGCTTATTTATTGGTGTTAAAATATAATAACAGATGACAGGAATTTATTACCAGAATCCTCAAGCGTTAAAAATGAAAATTATTGTAGGAATTTGGTCTTTTTTAATTCAAATTTATGTCAAATCTAGAATTTATTTTGCAGCGATCTTTGGTTGATCCTATTCTTGCTGCTCTGGCTCCTTGTGTGAAAATGGTGGCTGAGGTGCTGTCTGTTTTCCTCCAGTCGTACATGGAGGACCACTTGAAGAACAAGAACCGTCTGGAGCGCGAGTGGGAGGCGCTGTGCTCCTACCAGGCAGAGCCCAGCACCTGCAGCGTGGGCCAGGGCGAGCAGAACTCCAAGAAGAACCGCTCCGACTCCGTGGTCGTATGTAAGTCCCTTCAGATGGTCTGCTTTTATCTTTGCAGGAATGGAAACTTTTAACTAGTTTTTGAACAGGGAGTCCAAAAAGCGACATAAATTCACCAAAATGAAAACAACAGAACTCGTTTCTCATTTCTTAAAGTTTTTCGTGACTCTGACGATGAGTTCTTCACTTTGAATCTTGAATAAAAAGCATCACAGGTTTTTATTTAGGGGGTTTTATCCAAATGTAAAGGATCAGTGGAGTCTTTGCTTCAACAGCTCAAAGTAAATTTAGCATTAAACTTCTGAGATGTTCATTCAAAGTGTCAATCCAGATCATTTCATTACTTTAAAGTTCTTTTCGCTCAGATCTGGTCCTTTTTACCAACTTTTTTTCCAAATTTTAAATCATGTACACATAATATTGTGCTTGATTGACTTTTGTAAGGATGATAATGATCTGCGTGCATGACACCAGCAGTAAGGAGCTACTGGATGATGTGTCTTTTACCAGCTGCTTGTCCATGTTCTACATTTCTCTGCTGGCTTTCTTTTTATCGCAGTGCCATAATAAACTCTTTTGGTTTATGTGAGAACAGTCGATTGCTGCTATTAATCTGGCAGGACAGCTCTGACTTTTTAAGGCATTGCTACAGATGCACACACACACACACACACACACACACACAGATACTGGATATTTCTAACAGTTTGCATGGTTTCCACTAGTATATTTGCTGTTTACTTTGAACATTTAATTGAAACATAAAAACGATTGGAGTGAGAACATCTCTCTAAGCTGTTTGCATTAGAAACATGTCCAGTACTGGCTTTTATAAAAGGCTCCTTACAACGTGCCCATTTGGACAAAAACCTGATCGTTTCTCTATATTTCTGATTGCATTTGGCCAACACTTCCATTTTTTTCTTGTCATTGGCAGCTATACACTCGACGTTGTAGATTAGTGCTATAATTTTCCTATGCCATCTCTAACATCTCTAAACAGCACATGCTTTAACTATTTAAAGTTCTAAGTTTTCCTAAGATTTGCTGATATATTGTGTCAAAAAACAGCTACAGATGTCCTAAAAACTCTCAGCAACGAACCATGTTAAATAAAAAACTAATTAGAATCAAATTAGCAAAACATTCAGTGAGTAAAATTCACGATATAGAAATGTTGACCTGATGTTTAAAGAGGTCAGACATCTGCAGGCATACAAACTGTTAATACAGATAAAACGGTGAAGCCTCCAGGTCAGAAAAGCGAAGCCACTGCAGCAAATCTTTTGCATTATTTTAAAAAACCAGCAGGCTGCAACTTATCGGGTTGCAAAAAGACAATGGAGTGATCTTGATAACTAGTTTCAAGTTTTCTTTAACACGTTACAGTGTCACTTGAGTGACTTACAGTTCTATTTTGAGTAAAATGCACAATAAAAGGTCTTTTTTTAGGGCGGGGCTTCCAAGTGATTGACAGTTTGCTACTATGAGAGTGTAACTTCAATGGTAGTCTGAAATCTGATCTAAAAGCTCAGTGTGGCATCCTTCATGTAACACAGTGCAGTCTGTGATTACTGTCAGTCAAATTCAACAAAAACACACACTGTCCTCCTAAACTAGTTCTAAATAATCCTTCAAAAAATGGCTTTTATTTGGCTTCAGACTATTTTTTATGACTATAAAAATAATTATTTCCAGTTTTATCAAATAAAAAAGAGGATTTTACAGGTTAAAACTTGCAGCGTTCTTACTTAGAAAAGGTGAAGCAATAAAGGAGTTTAGGAGTGTGTGTGTGTGTGTGTGTGTGTGTGTGTGTGTGTGTGTGTGTGTGTGTGTGTGTGTGTGACTGATGAAAGTCCGGTGAAATTTCACTTCCTTTTGGTTTTATTATTCCCGTGTTGCTGTGCGGGGGTGGGGGGGGTGGGGGGGGGGGTATTGAAACTCATACAGATGAATTATACATCTTCATTGCAGACGATCACTCCCGGATCACCTTGAAAGCAGAGAATAACCACGGCAGCTCGGATTACATCAACGCCAGCCCGATAGTGAGTACTTGTAATGACGTTTTGGTTGCTTTGACTCATTTCTGAAGCTTGGTTCTACCTGCAGCACCTGTTGTTGCTGATTTTGACTCACAATTCAGTCAAATTCATGCCTTCATTACTGATTTGGTTATTTTTAATCCAAACTGGGTTTATTGAGTTTAACTGGTCCTCAATTTTTATCTCTTATTTTTTTTTAAATCTACTTTTTATTTTTTTGACTGCTAAAACACATCCAAATGCAAGAAGAGCTCAACGTTACAGAGCACTAAGGTTTATTTTTGTGTGTGCGATTCTTTTTTTTTTTCTTTTCACCAAAACATTGTCAGTCATGATTTCCCCCGGGGCGTCTGAGAAGGGATTCCATCAAAGGGAACAGGAAGCTATGCATTTCAAATACAGTGCCAAAATTTCTGAGGAGACAGATGAGGAGGAGGGAGGGCTGATGGGGGAGTCGGGGGGGGGGGGGGGGCACAGCTGCTCTAAAAGCCCATTACTCTTCAGAAACAAACAATGGAGACCTGCAGATGCTGTTTCTTATGCCTCCTGTTTATGTAAGGGCATATCCACGGAGGTGTTCATGGTGCAACATGTGACGTCGCAGAGAAAATCAAAGGACTTGATTTCATTGAAGTAATGCATATCAGGTCAGTCAGCTTAGATGTAATTTTCTTTTCTGAAAAGTGGTTTATGAGGTATTTAAAACACAGACAGAAGCAGACATTATAGCCTTCTTTACAGGCAGTAGTTTTATTACTGAGTGGATTTATCAGAGAAAGAAGTTAGCAACACGAAGCTAAAAGTTAGAGCTGTTGAAGAAGCGTGAGGCAATGGCAGACGTAGTGGCGTGAGGGTAAAGGGTCGGTAATTACACCACAAACGAGACCCCCCCCCCCCCCCCCC
>SSNR01000081.1:351938-362757 GCA_006937965.1 Callopanchax toddi
AGACCCCCCCCCCCCCCGACCTGAGCCGAGAAAAACTGTGACAATTACATCTGTCGGTGTGGCTTCTTCCTCCTCGTTAGCTTCAGGGGCCGCGGCCCCTCGAGGAAATAACCTGACACTTCTTTCTGGGAACTTGAGGTCAGAAAGGCGAAGGGACAAGGGGTGATGGTGTGTGGGGGACACTCACAGATAATAATAATAATAATAAATGCTTGACCACAAATGATGCTCAGAGATGTAAAGAATCTATCCAGTCTGGCCTTTTTTGTTAAAGCTAACCTAAAAACACAGGATCAGGAGACGAGCTGCTGAAAGTTGCGACGTTTCTCTTTCTGTTCTATTTCAGCACAAGCTTTCTCACTTGAAGCCAAAGAGCACTTCTTTTGCGTGTTTTTTCCTTTTGTTGCGGTCTATCTTCTTCCCACAATGGCAAGAGGAGGACAGCTGAAATGCAGGACTCCTCTTTCATGTTTCCACTTTAGTATTCATGTAGGGATGTGAGAGCGCTGCTACAGCACGTCTGCGTCCTTGAGATTGGCTGAAAGGACTGGCCAGCATTTGGCATCACCCTTTCATTTCTGTAGGGGGAGATTTCTTTTATTATTATTATTTTATTTTAGTCTTTGTCTCATTCATGTGAGGAACGGATGATGGGGAAACTGAACGACACTGTTATGGATTATTAGGTAAACCAAGGTGTTTAAAGTGTCATTATTTGTCTTATTTTAAATTCTCAGGACAAAAACAGCCTAATATTGGTCCCATAGTAATATAAGTCCACCTCACTGCATGTTTGATTATTTTAACACAAGTAAAATAATCCAGACTGATTACAGACACCCCGGATGGCATTTCTATAAATCGCTTTTAAAAATCCAGGTGATTTTCTGTCTCTGACATCTTCCTGCCGAACTAAAGCTGACATTTTTCTGCAAATTTTATTTTCAAATAAAATTTAAAAGCTTACTAATAATTACCCCACTGCTTAATAAAATGACTTAAAATCTGTTTTTAATCAATTAAAGTGAAAAGAAAAGAAAAATAACAAAACAGATCCGATTAAAAATGTTTGACTTAATAATGTCATCAGTTTTCAAAGAACAAAAATGAATTCTAGCTGTTTGGGAAATTAGGGAGACATGAAATCCATGAAAAATGCTCCATAATTATTTTCCTTTTAAAAAGAATTTGTCAAGGTCCGTGTGCAACGAGAGAGGAGTTTTAGAAACACACAAAGAAGTGAAATGAAAAGCAGATTTTTAAGGGCTGTAACATGTCAGTGGCATGTTGTTCTTCTGAATAGGAAAAGAAAGGGAGTTTTAAAATATCATTAAGTGTGACACGGTGACCCTTTGTTCTTGGTGTTGATGGATGAATGTCCCTCAGTGGATAATCTGAGAAATGGATCATCTAAATATTTATTTTAAATAAATCCTGCTTGTTTCTGTAAAATAGTTTTTGGAGGGATAAATGTGAAAAATGTTTATGAGTCTACAAAGATGTTTGTACACAAATAACCAATAATAGCTTCTAATCTATTAGTTCTGTGTCTTTTTATTGAAGCTTACATGTTCAGCACATCTGAGCTTTAAATGATTACCCCATCATCAAAAGCTTGCTGAGCAGCCTCAGTTTGGAGAAAAGGAGTTCAAACCCTCCAGACTGCTAGTCTGAAAAAAGCAGAGACCAAAGTGTATTACAGCCGTCCTACAGTAGCACCAAGTTTCATAGTGGTTGATTCAAATGTTACTTCAATTTAGCATTTCAGAGTTATTATATTTACATGTGTAAAAACCACCAGCAGCAATAAAAACAGGACATCCAGGTGGTTACAAGCTGCAGGAATGATAATAGCTTAGCATGTTAGCTGTTAGCTGTTTTAAGATGGCAGCAATGCACTTTTGGTCTTGGCTCGGTTAGCTCATCAGTGCTCAAAGATGTATATTATTCCTCCAAACTGAGACTGCTCAGAAACTCACTCATAAATCGGCCCCAAAATGCAGTCCAGTCACCATATCAGCTCCTGCAGGAGGTTTTTAAAAACATTTTGCATTGACTAAAATGAGTGGAAATTAGAAAAAGTAAATAGAAAGGTTTAGTTATACTAGATCACTCATCTTCAAATCTATCGTTACCTGTTTGCATGGAAACTGAAGACATTTCTGTGTTAAATTTTGCTGCAAAAAAGACAAATAACGTTTTCATATGTAAACGTTATATTCAGAGACTGATTTTAACTAAATTAGTGAATCGTGATCTTTTAAATTGGATTCAGTATCTTCAGATTCCCATTCAGATCATAACAGCAGATTATGTTTCCTCCAGCAGGTCTTCTTTGGTTCCTGCGTCCAGATGGAGGCTTTGATGGAACCAGGCTGAATGTTTAGTTGTATTTTTATTCATGGGTCTCCTTTCTAAACACACCTTCTCATTCTTTCTTCCCAGATGGACCACGACCCTCGCAATCCGACTTACGTCGCCTCTCAGGGTCCGCTCGCTTCCACTGTGGCTGACTTCTGGCAGGTAGGACTCCTCCTCTCATCTGCGGCTCACCTTTTGTCTTTCCAGTCTTTTGTGTCTGCAGCAAAAACAAAATAAGCTCAGAAAAACAAAGCTAAACTAAATGCGGTGTGTTTTTTTATTTCCAGTGCTAGAACAGTTTGCAGATTAAGCAGGATCAATGAAATAATGTAGCACACTTAAAGAGGACGCCAGTATCTCTGCTTAGTGTCCATAGTGATAGTTGTGAGCATTTAAAGTAAACAGGAAGTGTTTTTTGTGCCACTGTGAACAAATGGGGCACAAAAAAACCTTAAATCACCAATTTACTAACTTCCTGTTTACACCCACTAAAGAATTATGGGAGCTGTAAACCCTCTCCTGAAGCAGAACTACGTATAATAAAGCATATATTTATCTGCAAGAAAAATGTTAAAGTGCCACTCTTGTTCTCACCAATAAAATGTCAGTTTTATAAATATGCAACAGACCTCCAGCTTTTTGTTTCACACACCCTAAGGAAGTCTAATGTTATTTAAAATAATGCTGATATTTGCTCATATTTGCGTGTTTTCTCAAAGCTATTTGCGTTCCCTCCCTTGTCCATAAATGTCAAAGCAACGTGCCTTTAATTAGTGTCTACAGGCTATTGTAAAACGCGTCAGGCTTGTGTGGAAGTGTGCCTTAAATGATGCATGCTTGCCAAATAGCATTCCTCTGTGTTAATAGGACAGCGCTGTAGTAATTAGTGGATCCGTCACCTCCATATGGTGAAGGAACTACAGATAGCCGTGACCAGAGTCTAGAGGTGTGAGGCAGCTGGTCCTGCTCTCTGAGCTCTGAGTCGTTTTCAATCGTTGTGATGGTGCTGAGTTTGAGTTTGCAAAGCTTAAAAGAGAAATGTGACCTTATTAGTTTACACCCAAAAAATGTGAAATTTAAACCTCCAAAGTTTGCTCTAAAGTTTTGTCCTGATTTGGTGTTCAGCTTAATTAGAAACACTTTTAAAACGTCAGCTAAGAAGTAAAAGATTTTGTTTAAGATGAATAAAAACATTGTATTTTCTTGAAACAACCATTCAAATCTTTTAAAATGTGTTTCCGAGAAAATTTTTCCAATAATTAATATCTTTAAACAGCTTCTCAAACAACCAGTTTGTAAGAATAGAGATTAGCTCCGTCCAGATTTACAAGCTAACCGCTAATCTGAGCAAGGTCAGGACCAAAGTGGATTTTTATTGTCCTAAAAAGCTCCAGTTTCAAATATTCTGTATCAGTTCATGCAAACACTATTTTTAAAACCTTGTTTTTTTATTTTACACTGCTGTTTACATCAAATTTAAAGATTTTTTGCTAGCTCAGATAGCAACAGCAGCAGCTAGCAGCAGAGTTAGTTAGCTGCAGCCTTTCTGGCTAATTCTGGGATATTATTATATTTCTGCCAGAATTACCATGTATTGTGAAATTAACATCAGTGTAAAGGTTATAAATTTGTATTTATATGAACTTTTGTAAAATTGGAGTGTTTTAGGGGGGTAGTGAGACACTATCTTAGCTGTTAGCTTGTGAATCTGGTTAGAACTAGTCCAAATTTCTCCAAACCTTCTCCAAAAAAAACTATTTACAAGTAAGATATTGTTTATGATTTGAACTATCGTGTTTAAAATCAAGATTTTTAAATGGTGAAATCAACTGATTTATTTCAAATTAAGTAAAAAATGTACAGAAAGTTCAATTCAGCTTGACTGAACATCTTGGTGGGTTGTAGCCACTCATTATTCAGTACAGTCAACCTTGAATTGTGGCAGAAGGAGAAAAAAACACTCTTTCCTCCATTAAAAGTAAACAAACAGGGGAAACACTGGCAGTCTCATGCAAATGGAGCGTGCAGGAGGCAAATCTTTTTGCTCTCTCCTACCTAATCCACTCCGGCCCGAGGCAGCGCTCTGAAAGGCAGCTTGGCTCTAATCCTCTGTTCCTCATTCCTTCATCCTTTACTTCACTCCTCCACCCATCCATCCATCCATCTCTCCTCTATTACCTTAGCTCTGCCTGGGCCTTCCTCTTCTCTGAATTAGGAGCCAATCTGCATGAGTTGACAGAGCAAAAGTCAGGCGTTTGTGAGAGTTGATGAATGGTCTTTGGAGTTTAGAACCCGCAAATCTTTTTTTTTAAGATGGTTGTTCTAGGTGGAGATGAGACATAAAAACCCACTTTTATTCCACTACCTGCAAATATTAGGGAAATTATACAAGACTAAATGGATAATATTCCCTCGCATTATCACCTTACCTAATCTCATCACATCCTGGCACAGTTGGCACAGTTGGTGCATAATGTGTCCACTGGGCTGGATCACAGAAGCTTGTGATTAGTGTATAGTCAAGGCCATTGTGTTTTTATAGCAATCATAAAAGCTACGTTTCCTCCTCATTTTCCTAATGGCTGCCAGTGGGCCTCTATTTCTTTCCAAGGACACATTAGATTGTGATAAGATGAAATGGAGCAGCAGCGCAGAAGATGTTGTGATCTCGCTCAGACGGCTGGGAGAGGGCGACAAGAGGCGCCCTCCTGCTGCTCCACCCGGCATTTATCATTTGTCACGCGCAGAGAGGTGACATTTATTCATACTTCCTGCACGAGGATCAAGAAATCAATTTCACTCCAGTGCACGACTTGAGTGTGAAATGCAAGTCGCTCGGTTCAGCTGCATATTAGCGCTATTTGAATTTCATACGGATGCATATGGGGGAGTTTCGTTCATCTCCTGATGTGTTGGATGTGTCTTTCCGTGTGTAGATGGTGTGGGAGAGCGGCTGCGTTGTCATCGTCATGCTGACCCCGCTGTCAGAAAACGGTGTCAAGCAGTGTCACCACTACTGGCCTGATGAAGGATCAGACGTCTACCACATATACGAGGTACGCCCGGAAACTTTACCTCTTAATCTGTTGATCATTTTAAAGTTCTGAACCCGTTTATTTTTGCCCAAAATTCTCCGAGAGATTCCTAATCTGAAAATGCAAACCAGAACAGAACTTGTTCGATAGGGGGGGGTGACTGTGAACAGATTTCAGTGGGAAAAAAAAAATCTCTGAAGCTTCTGGGTGACAGGGACATTTTTGCAAAGACATTTTCCTGCTAACTTTCTCAAATGTAGTCCTTGGGAAAAAAAATGGATCCAACTTTATTCACTGATGAAGCCTCTTTTTTTTTTTAAGCTGATAGAAGAAAATCTTTTAATTTGTCCTAAAAAAGCAAAAAATACACAGAAAAAACTTTGAATTTGATTCTCAAATGTGAATACATTTTGAAACACTGCATTGATGGTTTTCTTTGGTTTTTATTTTATGCTTACAAAAACAAGGTGATAAAGTTGATTCATCTTAGTTCCGTACTGAAGCATATGCACACTCAGAGTGAACAAATTATCCTCACATTCTTTGGTGTCTAACAAAGTTACGTCTCATTTCATCACAAAATGACTCTAATTTAGAAGAAGAAGGCACACAAACTGCTACAGTACAGCAGGACGTCTCTAATTATGCATCTTTTCTTACAAACTTTTGTCTACAAAAACAAATAGAGTTCCCTGTATCTGGTAATAAATTCCCCTCAGACGATTCACAAGAAACAGAACTGTGCTTTTGAAGTTTGGCTGAGTCAACTTTTTAATCCCTGTTCTGTAGATGTTAAGGATTTCTTTGCGTGTTTTAGGTGAATTTGGTGTCTGAGCACATTTGGTGTGAGGACTTCCTGGTGCGGAGCTTCTACTTGAAAAACCTGCAGACCAATGAGACCCGTACCGTCACGCAGTTCCACTTCCTGTCCTGGATGGACCGCGGGATCCCCGGCGCGGCCAGGACCCTGTTAGACTTCCGCAGGTAGAGAAGAAACCCTCAGACTCTTCCTTTTGGCAAATTTCAGACAAATTTCCATCTTTACAGCTGACCTTTTACTCCCTGCTTGTTCTTAATCACCTCCCCTTATATTCTGTTTTTGTCAGCGCCTCTCTGGTCCCTCTCCCTGTTTTTTAATCCCCCCTCCTCCCTGGAATGGTGAATGGTAGTTCTAATAAGGACCCCGTTTCTGTACCCATCCCTTTCATCCCGGGCCGATCTCCCCTCACCTCCCTCCAGCACATGTGATGCAGCAAATTAACAGCCCCGCTCTGCCTGGCTTGGCTTGGGAAGAAACGAACGAGAGAAAGAATAATAAAACACCTAATTCAAACAGCCAATTAAATGAGAGCTGTCTCACCAAAAAACACAGAAGAGAGGAAGGGAAGTGGGGGGGAAGCTAGTGACTGAATAACCTCACTCTGTTCTCCATATAATGTGTTCTGGCAGAGAAGCAGCAGTTCTCCTTTGAGAAACCCAGGAGGGGAAAGGAAAAGCCCTCCAAATGAGAGTAGATGCATCTGATTTGTGGGTGGAAGTCTCTGGTTTCTAATGCAGATGAGAGGTTTGATGCTTTTCTGACAGAGCTGCTGTATTTTCTTCCAAACTAGGCTGAGTGTAGCTCACGCTCAGGCATTTATCGATCGTACCAGTGTGTGAGTCTGGGATGTGTTTCGGTTACGCTGTTTAGGTTACTTGGTGTCTAAAGATCCACACAATGTGCTCGCTAACGGTTTTGTGGTTTTGGCCAAGTTGGTATTTTGCGGTTGCCAGTGTCATTTTTGTGATGTTGCAGCTAGTAATATGAGCCCAGTTGCATAGTCACAAAAGTGATCATTGGAAACTGTGTCTCCTCAGCCAGGCCTGGGCACACACCGTCTATCTCTGTCGACCCCCCCCCCCCTCCTCCTCTTCACTGCTCCTTCCTCTGGCATGCATGGAAACTCCAACCATCTCTGTATGACGTCTGACTGACGGCAGGCTTTGACCTTATGCATATTTTATGAAAATAATCCTTTAAAAATAAAAGTTAACACATTAAATAAAAATGTATATTAAAAACATAAAACCCATCAATTCCAACATCAACTTTGTATTAATCTAAGCTCAGACAAAATGCCTACATGTGGATGTGTTAACTGTATATTAAGCAAAAGATCAAAAGAAATGTTAGAGCTGCAGCCAGTAGCGCATTAGGGTCGCCACGGTAACCACACACCTGGTGCAAAGTCCAACTTTCTGTGACTCGTTTAAATGTTTATATGGGAAGTTGGGGAGTTTCTCACCTGTTTTCCCTAAACCTTATTGTTCTCTGTGGGGAAAGTCTTCCAGTTTTGGACACATTGGCTCAGATTTATACCACTATATCCTGATTGAGCTCTGCAGCTTGATGTGTAATTTGCATGATTTTAAGTTGTTGTTTTTTTAACTACAAGGAGTGAAAACAAAAACTGTGACATCACTATGAAAAGGATATAATGAGTGTTTAAATGCTTAGGAACTCCAACATAAAGCAAAGATATTTTATCTGCTTTTGCAAAACAAGCATTGAGTTGCATGATGTTAACAGATTTATTTTCTTGTTTAATATGGTGTTCATGCATTTTTCACAGATTTATTTAAGTGCTATTAGAAATCTAGAATTAATAAAGAAAAAACACATAAATGCAGCTTCAATGAGAAAATCTATATTTCATTCATTATTGTTTATTTAGATATAAATATAAAACATTTAACAGTATAATTGTTTTTGCTTTTTTCCCAATAATGATTAATGCACAATAATAATAGGTGTCAGTATGATGGGATATTTGGGCTTTTTTGTGACTGAAAGCTGAAACATGCAGGGAAATAGAGAGGCGCTGAAGGAAGCGCTCAGTGTAGTCAGTTTCCATGGCAACAGCAGGGTGTGAAAAGGCTTGTTGGCCTTCACCGCGCCCATGGTGTAAAACATTCATAATTGGCCGGGGTTAATGCGTCGGCGGTCCGCAATCACAACATCGCACCAGCAGCACCACGTCCATCACCCACACGTCACTGAGACGATGCCGCGTTTATTTACAGTTCCTCTCTCTCTTTCTCTGTTTCTGTGCTCGATCTGAAATGACGGACTGACAGGAGGAAGCTTCTCTCAGACTCGTGGCTTTGATTATCGTTAGTTTCACCCAGACTCCACAGAGCAGTCACATTTACTGTGATTCTCACTGTTCTTATTCAGCCACTTCTGTCCTGAAACTCATTTTTGAAGCGTTGCACTTACAAACGATCGTGCAGTAACAGCAAGTTTTCTCTTCTGTTTCTGTTGCAGAAAGGTTAACAAGTGCTACCGGGGTCGATCTTGCCCGATAATTGTTCACTGCAGGCAAGTACAACCCAACTATTTGTCCCTTTTCTCCACCCGAATCGCCGGAGCCACTTTTGATTCCACTCATGTAAATAAACACACAAAGTTCCAGAGTGATAGACTCGTCCATTTCCCATTTGGTTGAGTTAGTTAACGGCCCTTGATTGGTTGGTATTAAACAGCAGGTATCTGCCGGACCACCTTTAATAGTCACATCCTGTTAAGTCATGCGTGGGGGCCAGTAAGCCTGCTCTCCCTCTGAGGAATGGAGTATCTAGAAATGGATTAATGAAGCCGTGGCGCTCGGGCAGCTCTCCTGTTTTATTGGCCCTGCCTTTATTAGAGAGATGTCCACGCCTTGTTTGCAATTAACATGCAGAGCCGCTGAATGGCCGGCGGGCACAAAGGGAGGCTTTTCATGGGGCTATCTCTGGAGTAATGGAAAAAGCAAGGCTCTCCAAAAGCGTCTCTCAAACCGCCCCTGGCCTCTCAACCTCTCCTCTGCTCCTGAGGTGCATGCATTTAAAAGCTTTTGTCCCCAGCGTGCCTTAGAAACCGTTCCCCTCTCCTCAACAGCCACTCTCAAGACCACACATGCACTTGTGTGCAAAGGTTTAACATAATTACATTTATTGAAAATATTCAGATCCGGTTGAGTATTTTCACAAGAATGTAAGGGATTAATATTGATTCTAGCGTCTTCTTTTTAGGCCTTCCATTTCATGTTAAATGTCATGTTTTATGCAAATAAAGAAGTGTGCATCTGCAGGCAGGGCGTCATTTGTGTTTAAATATACTTGAAAGTCTCCCAGCAGATGCCGAATTTAAATGAGCAATTTGTTTGGTTATAAAGAAAAACCATGTGAGATTAAAGCGCCTCACGCCGCCACCTTAATGATCTGTTTGTCTCTGACTCTCTGCAGCGACGGAGCTGGCAGGACCGGGACCTACGTTCTGATTGACATGGTCCTCAATAGGATGGCTAAAGGTAACGATCAATGGCTTCCCCTTCGCTCTGTCTCTGCTTGAAGTGTTGCCCCGGCAACGCGAAAGCCTCTCATTTTTCCAACGAGGGATCTTGGGGATGCATTAGAGGGTGACTTCTCTGAGGCCTGGAGAGGCAGGCGTGGAGAGAGCTGCTGGGAGAGGGGCGAGCAGAACAAAGAGGAAACACAGGGAAGGGAAATGAAAAAGAAACCTCCACCCACATTAATAATTATCTATTTAAGCAACCTTCACACCGTATTGACCTGCATCAGCAGCTGCAACATGAATTTAGATAGCACATGCATGGAAATGAAATGTTTAAAGAGAAAATACATTAAAAATTTGCTGTTTGCTTCAGCGGGTGCAAATCAATATTTAATATTTAATGGGAACTTTGTGCTTATTTGATTTTAATATTGATTTTTTTTTCTTCTTAATAGAAAATTGTTGACATCTTTTCCAGTTTTGCAGAAACATGCACCTAATTGTAAACATTGTCTGCATGTTAAAACCTACAGGGTGTATTTAGACTTGAATGTGAGCGGTTTGGTCTCGAACTGTCTGCTGCAGTTACCGGCTCACAGGTTGCAGAAGCATGTGGAAAATCAGGAAACCAGAATCTTTAGGCTAACTGTTTAAAAACGTTTCATTTTTCTGAATCTCTGCAGACTCGAAGCATGAGAATTGCACCTTTTATTGTGCGATTCTTTATGAATACTCTTGAGAAGTCGTGAACAGCTATTGTCGCCCCAGAGCTGCGCTCAGACTGCTCTTTGCCCTCCGACCTTTGCCCTTTACCCTTTCCTCTCCGGTATCGGAGCGGGCTCCAGATCCTGTTTGTAATACGACTGACCCGTCCTGATGGTGACGGATGCTCTTGAGTGATGAAAGCTTCTTTTTAATCTTTTGTTTCCTGCAGCTGGAATCAGATGCATGAAATGTACATAAGCTCATTCTCCAAAGCTTTGTAACTTTGGTCAGAGAGCCTCTTCTGAGCTTCACTTTCTGGATTCCAGCTCATCTAAGACATGAAAGTCTCCTCGGAGAGCTGGAGTACCTTTGAGTGCAAAGTCCAGCTGCATTAAATCACCCC
>SSNR01000081.1:362767-503525 GCA_006937965.1 Callopanchax toddi
CCCCCCCCCCCCCCCCCCCCACACACATGCATTCATTCTCCTGCTCTCTTGTTTGCTGCCTTACTTTCAGAAACATCTTAAGACCTCAGAGCCACTCTCTGCACCCCTCTGTCTCATTTTCAAATGAGCGCAGGCTGGCACGCCATCCATGACTCTGGAGTAGCAGAAGATTTTCCAGATTTGCATCCCAGGCTCAAAGGCAGCTGATTACAGTTGAAGCAACTGTTGCACGGGTTAATCATCAAAATGAGTTCTGCGGAGCTGCTGCAAATCATTTTAATTGGTTATTCTCAGATCCATGCACGAACGTGCGCACCCCTCTCTTGTTGTAGACGTCTTCTAAACTGATTTTGAATGTGATTCTCGCAGAGAGCGCAGCGCTTTTGAACGCATTTCCCAGACACACACACACACACACACCCCCCCCCGCCCCTCCCTTCTACAAAAAATAAAATCTTTCTGCATATTTTATCAAGAAACAGTCAGCCAGTGGCCCCCGTCCAAGTCTTTCGAGGGATGAATGTAATAATTTTCAATCGCCGCGCTGTTCCAAAGGGAGAGCGGTGTAAAGAGAGATTGACAGATGTGAGCTGGATTACTCCGCTGCTTTGAACTCAGTCCAATTCTCGCTCTGTTGCAGGTGCTAAAGAGATTGATATTGCCGCTACCCTGGAGCACTTGAGAGACCAGAGAGCTGGCATGGTCCAGACAAAGGTAAGGTCCCCCCAGCTTTGAGGGGGAGGGGGGGTGGGGGGGGGCAGTCATTCAGAAAGATGATTGTCTGCTTCAAGAGTGCAAGATCAGGGGAAATGATGGAGACATCTTGGAGGAGAATTTATTGTAAAAAGAAAATCTCTGAGATGTATTAAAGGGATTTTTGGACATTTTGAAGAGTTTCTGTGTAAAAGTTCATCACTGCGTTAGTTGTTGTTGATAGGTTCCTGAACAGCCTCAGTTCAGAGAAATTAGAGTTAGCTAGTGCAGTTTTGTGTGAGGTTATTTTATAAATCTTCATCAGTTTTACATGACGCTGCCAGTTCAGCAGAAATATTAAGATATTCCTGAGAAACTCGACCCCTGGATGAAACATTTTGATGTCTGATGATGATTTTTATGTTTGTATAAACCATGTAATGCTAACAACACACTCTGCTATTAGCTTCACTGGAATTAGCCTATTAGTCCTGTTGGATCTCTGTTTCTCCTAACAGAGGCTGATCAGGACACTGTCTAAAATAGTAGTGAATGATAACTCATTTATGCAAACACACTTTAAAATGTCTAAAAGTCCCTTTAAAACTGAATGTGTGTCCACTTGTTGAGAATATAAGAGCTAAATGTAGAATATGTCCATCTGATTTCATCAAAGCTCAAATAAAAATGTTTATAAATTTTAAAAAAAGATTAAACCAATCAGATTTCTTCTCATCTTCGAATGCGAATAAAAGCCGAGTTCCTTTAGTTCCTCTCTTTCAGTTGAGACGATAATAATAATAATAATAATAAAGATAATAAAAGCGAGCCTCGTGCTGCAGAGGGTGATAATATTTACGGGAGCTGCTTGCTAACAGACTCCTCGATGGTTCATTAATGCTGCTCTCACAGCTGCCCTGTGTTCAGCAGAGAAAAGCTTTTCAAGCGCTCCCTTCCTCTTCTTCTCTGACACGTCTAAGTGAAACTACGTTGGAATATTGTTGATTCCACTTTGTGGATTCGTGCAGCCTCCACTCAGGAATTAGACTGTAATGAGGTATGAAATGCAGAGTTAAGTTTCACAGGTTGGGCAGACATTTTTCCCCCCTCTCGTTTTAATGATGTTTCCATTTTATTTTCGTACAATAAACAATAAATCCTCCCTTTTCCTGGTTAGTGCTTTTTACAGACATCAATAAGCAGTAATTACAACACGTGTGAGCGCTTTTCTGATCTGTCGAGCAGAGGTTGATCTCCCCCCTGTGGTTTAAATGTGAACAGCTCTTTTTTAGCTCAGACTGATAGATTATCACCTATATCTGAGGTGGAAATAAATACTTAGATATTTTTTAGCCCATCACAGCTTCAGAAGACTCACAGAAATAGAACCTCCATAATCTCCAGTGCAGAGCGAGGCTGGTGACTCCTCGGTATTGATTCAAACTATCCTCAGGCCAAACCGTGGCAGGTTGTGTGTTGACACATCTGAAGACTGTTCCCTCCAAACTCCTACGTACTGTTTCTCTGTAAGAGGACCCTGTGGCCCACAGCCTGGGGAGAGGAGAGGAATATAAAAACACCAGGTCCGTGGGGCAAACATCAATCAGTTCCCCTGGGAAAACTATGAGCTGCTTTCACAATCAAACACACACAGATACTCTGAAAAGGCTGAGACGGTTTGACTCAGAAGCTCCATTTTAAGGCGCACCTGGCTGGATCGATGCTGGCGGTGCGTGCGCTTCGGGTTGAAAGCTCAGAGAGCGATTCAGCTCCAGTCTGTGGCCAGACTCAGGCGGGGTCGCCAGATATGGAGGGGAGAGGTGGACGAGGAGGAGGCGGCAGCTGCCAATCACTCTGAAATGGCATTCAGCACACCTGGACACACACTAACACTTTGTCTTTCTCTGCATCCATTCCTCCCCCCTCTCCTCCTCCTCCTCCTCCTCTTCTGCAGGAGCAGTTTGAGTTCGCTCTGACAGCCGTGGCAGAGGAGGTGAACGCCATCCTGAAAGCTCTTCCTCAGTAAAAACACCACACCTGATCTTCTCCTTCTTCTTCTTCCTGCTCGCCGAGCACCGACTCATCAGTGACATCGCTCCCTGCCCTTCACCCATCCCACCCTCCTCCTCACCCTCAGATAGTTCCGTATCCTGAATGTCGTGCCGGGGATCCCACCTGGATCCGTATTCGCTAGTTTCAGGTTGTTCATGTTGATCTGATGTTAGCATTAAAACCCACACCAATCAACATTCCTGCTGTGTGATTTACGGATACGGACCGTGGTTCTCTATACAGTGATGTTGTTTCTGAACATTCTCTTGCAGTGCCATTGACGAGATGTTTATGTAGCTTTAAGTGCAGATTAATGTTACAAAATGAGCTGTCATCTGTTAAACTGATACTAAACCAACCACTCTGAGGCTGCAGCTGCAGCTTATCATGCCTACTAGTGGGTTTGTGTGTAAAATTATTTTTAAGCCATTTGTTTATTTGTTCAATTCAAAGATGCACCGACTGCAGTTTTTCTCAGCTGATTCCAGTTTTTATTATTTTATATAAAACTTTGACCTGTCAGTTCCAGTTTCTCTATAAGATTTATTATTATGGTTTTATTTTTTTAATTAGTGGCTAAAATAAAAATTTCATTCTGTGCTCCTAATTTAACATTTACATAAGTCTTTGATGTGACATCACTAAAAAACTACAAGTAATATCGTGGTAGTTGAACAGACACATTAAAGTCAAAAAGATTTAAATAGACACTTTATTGATCCCCTGAGGGAAACTGTTTAAATTATAAGAAAATTTTCATATATAATTCTTTTTTAAAATGAGATAATTAACCTTATTATTTATGTTTTTACACACCTATAAAAATAAAAGCACCCCAAATAAGAAGACATGCTTTTTCTACAAAATGTAAATTGAAAATAAATGGCAGCATCCTGCTAATATTAGCAAAACAAAACTCAAGTTCAATTTATTCTGTTAAGATTGTTGAATCATTCATTCATTTTTTGTTACAATTACAGCTTAATAACTATCATTCTGTTATATTTTATTCAGATTTGCAAAGTATAGAAGTTTGATTAGCAGCTTAAAAGAACGTTAGCCTAAAGTTAGCAGCAGACTATGACACAAAAATTCTGTTTCCTTTAATATAATTTATTTTGCCAGTTCTGCTTCCTCCGATTTAATTTTATACATCTAAAAAAATAAAAATATCTAACTTTGAGTCTTTTTCACTCAGTAAAATTGTCCACATCAAATATGTGCTAAAGCTAGCACAAGCTAGCTTAGCTAAGCAGCATTCACAGACTTTGTTTAGTGCTAATCATCGATTCTGGTCCTCTGCCAAGCAATCAGTGCATCATTTAAAAAAGTCAAGATTCTCTTATGTAATTACAGCGAAAATAAGTTGCTGCTGCAGCCCTCAGCTGTAAATCTTTCAAAGCTAAAACATGTAAATTCAGTCCTCGCCTGTCAAACTCATACTGTACAGATTCTCTCCTCCAAACCAAGTGCTGTGCTGCATTCTCTCATGTTTCTCCTCCTCTGTAATCTGAAGCAGCTACTATAGACTCAGCATCACATGTTCAGACGTTGAAGTGTGTGTGTTGTTGTTCTTTGGGTCTTGAATTACGTCACAGATTCTCTGACTGAAAAAAAGCCTCACAGATCAGAAACATCTCCACATATCAGCTGTTTTCTCTCATTCATTATAAAGATTGAAGATGGGTTGTTGTTTTTTTTTTTTGTTTGGTCCAAAAACAGCTCTGTTAATATTAAATGTGGAATATACCAACTGAAATAGTTATTTAGAAATGCTTTCATCCTGTATCAATAGTAATAAGATTATATATAATATAATGAATTCTATTGGGATTGCTGCTAAATTCGTCCGTCCCTCTATCTCTGGTATATTGTGACACTTTGTGCAACATGACAGATTATTTATTCTATAGACAATGAATGACTTTATGAATCCTGATATAGTACTATTCAAAATACACACTGGGAGCCTCAGTGAGAACTATATATATATATTTTGTGTGAGAAGTACCATTCAGATTGATAATAAATCCGATCAGACTTCACCGCTCTGCTGTCTGCTGCCTAATTTTATTTCTGATACACTCACAGACAAGAAGGCCGCCCCTCCACTGAAGACATTATGATAGAAAAGTCAGAGTGAAAGCGGTGTATAGTGCTCCCTGAGGGTTTGTATATCTGCTAAAGGACCCACTGGTTTGTTCAGATGAAATGTTTGTTTCACTCGTTCTGTCAGCGGAGGAATTGGCTGCAATGTGAAAAGAAATCAGTCTTTCACACTCTGAGGTCATCTCACAATATTACAGCTAAGAGCGAGTTTGGTCACTCGGTCCAGTTAGTTCAATCATCGGCTCAAATATGTTATCGATTGAAGACGGTAGTTGGATTTTTTTTATAATTATTTTTGTTTTTATTTATAACTTTTGACTTTAAGCTGTTTTGTGCTGTTTAGAAGCACAATGAACCCTCAGTGAAATGATAAACTCAGAATATATACGTATGTTGTTATTGATGCATGATCTAAACAGCTGATATTTGTTGTGTTTTCATCAGTTTGGGTGGGTTTTTTCATGTTCCTTTACACGATAAAGGTAGTAAAAATCAATGGGATCATCTGGGGGACAGGGGAGGGGTAAATTATTTCTTCTGTTCACCAGAAAGTAACTCGTATCTCATGTACACCAGAAAATATATCATCTACACAAAAAAATATTTTATGCAGACCAGAATGTATCTCATTCACACCAAATAGTATCTCATGTAACCTAGAAAGTATCTCATGCACACTAGAAAGTATCTTATACTCAAAAAGTATGTACTCTGAACGTATCTCATGCACACTAGAAAGTATCTCATGGACACTAGAAAGTATCTCGTGTACTCAAAAAGTATCTCATGTACACCAGGAAGTATCTCGTGTACTCTGAAAGTATCTCATGGACACTAGAAAGTATCTCATGCACACTAGAAAGTATCCCATGCACACTAGAAAGTATCTTATGTACACTAGAAAGTATCTCATGCACACTAGAAAGTATCTCATGCACACTAGAAAGTATCTCATGCACACTAGAAAGTATCTTATGTACACTAGAAAGTATCTTATGTACACTAGAAAGTATCTCATGCACACTAGAAAGTATCTTATGTACACTAGAAAGTATCTCATGCACACTAGAAAGTATCTTATGTACACTAGAAAGTATCTCATGCACACTAGAAAGTATCTCATGGACACTAGGAAGTATCTTATGTACTCAAAAAGTATCTCATCTTCACTAGGAAGTATCTCATGTTCAGTAGGAAGTATCTCATGTACACCAGTAAGTATATTTTTGGTCATAAAACGTTCCTAAACCTTACTAATCAAAGTTTTTAACTCTAACTTTTGTCATCATAAATGTAACCTGTGACGATCATTTAAGCGTTATGATGAAATTCCTGCTCAGTGTCTATGGATGGAATGTTTACTGATTCGTTCTCCGAGTTTAGGTGACCCTTTATTACTGTAACTGGTGATTGATGAAGTGAAACCTGAAGCATCACAGACACACTGTAAAACTCAGATGAAGAGCACAATAAGGATTCTATTACCAGTGAAAACAGATGCATGTATAGAGAATATATAATTTCCTTCCACTCGACAATGTGTGCGTGGGATTCTTGTTCCACTGCATATTCATGTAGCGGCTGACATGTCCCTCCCTCCCCTGACAGTCCTAATAGCTGGGAATGAGGCTTCATGCACTTCCTGAGGTCTCATTTGCATATGATTCACTGATGAGCTGCCATCGCTAACCAGCAACACCAAACCAAAGCCCTATTAATATTCTCCCATTCAGGTTGTAAAGCACACAGACCTAATCAGCTTAGAAATGACTGTATGGAAACCATAATTAAGCATGTTTAATTGCTTATCATCTGATGGGTACAAGTTTATTAGAAAATGTATTTGTAGTAATTGCTTCCTGAGGAATCTGGTAAGCTATAGTGGCATGTGATATCCTGTCAGCTCCCATCTGGGAGGATTAATGCTTTCTGGAAAAGTCACAAAATTAGTGCATTCCCTCTCTGGATGCTCGGTTTAACTCAAAGTGATTTTTAATTTAGGGTTTTTGAAATTGCTGCTTGGGCTCACGTAGGACTGTGGAGAGATCCGTCAGAGATCAATACATCTCTCCAGCGTGTGGGAAAATAATATTTCAGGAGGTGCAGGTTAGGTACATGACAGGAGATTAAATCTATAGGAGGTGGGGGGGGGGGGGTTCCTTTTGCTCTCAGGATTAGGCTGAATTTCAAACATTTATAAGAGTTTGGTTTTCTTTTCACATCTTTAGGTGATTCTTGTTAAACGCCAAAACCAAAGCTGAAAAATTGTCAATCAACATACTAGATGGACGACATTTCTCCACCTGTTTCCCTTGTTAAAAAGTGTAATTGATATCCCGGTTTTAGGATATCCTGTCTTCTTTGGAACCAGAATCTGTAGCTGAGGCGTTTTTATACATAACTAAACTTATCAGAAAAATGAATACTGGAACATACAGCTGCAGTATTTTAAGAACTGCATGCATCAATGGAAGTCAATACCTGCGATTATCGGAGGAATATTTTTGGTTTTTAATCGGGAAAATGTCCTGTTTGTTTACATGGAGGGGCGGGGCTTAAAACATATACTGCAACCAACCACTAGGGGGTGCACGCTTTAGTTTGGCTTCCTTTATTCTTACGTTGATGTTATTCAAAAAATCACAAACATTTCCATGATTTGTGGATCATGCATGAAGCAAAGGCTCATGGGATTCTAGCATCCTGCAGCTAGCTTAGTCCATAAGGTCGCTACTGCTAACATATAGTCAGAATATACAAAACATGTCATTTATTTTATTTAATCTTAATGTTTTTCATGTTTTCTGTTGATTGTAAGGTGCACTACCCTCCAGCCACCAATAGAGGGGATTACGGTCCCATCAGCATAATATTGAGCCAGCTGTGTGATCACAACACAACCAGAAAATAATTGCAAATCTACCACCGAATGGAAAATCTGAAGAAATTTGGGATAAAAACAAGACTGAGTTAAAAGATAGTTTTAAAGGGAAGCCGTGTGAAAGTCGATGAATCACTCAGTCCTGAAAGAAGCAGATTAAAACAGAGAGCAGGTCTCTTGGAGGAGCCTCTACCAGAACATGGAGTGGGTCTTTTCAGCTTTAGGCCTTAGAGAGTGTTTTAGCTCATTCCCAGTCTTTGATGGTCTGTCTTTAGTTTATTGTAATCACTGTTGGCTCGCCGTCCTTCGACACACTCGGAAATTCATGAGTTTTTTTATAAAAAGATCCGAGCCAAAAGTTCCTCTTTGAATAACTTTCATCAGATGAGTGGGTCCCAAGTAGGGATGTGTGTACTTTTATTTTTCTTAGATTTTATCAATAAATCAGACGTGTTTGATGGGAAAATATTAATGCAGATTAAAACTAAATGGTGCCAAGTGGACTGAAAATCAACAAGCCCAACGAATCACATTTAAACTTTCTTCAGAACTTGTTGAAAAAGAGAGAGAGTAATTTTATTATCCACTCTTGTTTTCTGCTTGGCTTCATTCAGACCTAGACTCTCCTGCTGCCAGAGAAAAACATCTCTGCATTCCTGAAAACCACTGAAGGAAATCATCACTATCATCCTCCCGTTTATGTCACAGCTATGCTTTATTATATGCAGGGTTTTTCAAATAATGATCTTTTTCATTATTAAGTTTTGCTCCCCAAAGGTAACCAGACATCAAAATAAAAATGATATTATCCTGATGCAAAGGTTTTAAAACTGCGAGACAACCACTTTATTATTTCTTTCATTTTCAGCTGATGCGCTCATGTTTTTATTCACTTTATGGCCGATGACTTTCCAGACAAATCAGCTACATTAGGAGCTTCATCTGACTCCAGTCAGAGTCTGAGCTCGCTATTTGCACTAAAGGCTCATTAAATATCTTGAATTGTTGTAGAAAAGTCAAGTAAAATCATTATTCTGGTTATTCTGACTTGTCTTTGATGAGTCTGATTAGCTTTCACCAGGCCCACTGGAGAGAGATGCAGATTCTTAACTTTTCATGTTCAGTTTTTGGCTCTAAATTCAGATCGATCCTAGAAAAAAAACATGTCATTTCCATGAGGAACGGGATGCTGTCCAGGTTTTCCCAAAAAAAGAAGCCTGTTTTTTCTTTACTGGTGTTGTTGGGAGTGAATGGAGAGCAGATTGTAGAAGCTGCTGCTCTCATGTCTGTCCAAGGCCTTTGATCTCAATAAGAAACAAACAAGCTTTTAAACTTGGCAAGTTTCTTCTTCTTCTTCTTCTTCTTCTTCTTCTTCTTCTTCTTCTTCTGATCCTGAGAAAATGGATCTTGCATGAACATTTTGTCGCTCTTATCACTGATTTGTAGCTTAAAGTGTGAACGTTGTCACAAAAGCTTTGCCTAATGCAAAATATTAACACTGTGAATATTAATAAGCAGAACTAATATGATGTTTGACTGTTCTGCAGTAAACAAAAACAAAGTATGGCTGAGATGAAACACATAATTATGCCACATCTTGACACTGCACAATAGCATGTTGCTTCAGGAGAAATCTTTTTTCCCTGTTTTTGATGCTAAAGCTCCCATCCGTGTATTTCTGCCCCCTGATTTACATCTCTGGGTAAAAGTTTGCGATTTTCTCTTAGAGATCAAACAAAGGATTTAAAATATGAAACTAAAATAAGAACAGAAAATTAGAAATCAAGACCTATCTCTCTTATTCTCTCATTTGATTCTATGGTCGTACAGGATGCTGTTAGGTCTCCATGGTGGACTTAGTGACTGTAAAGTGTGAAGTGCTGTGGCACAAATCACCATCCCTCCTCCTCTGTGCTTAACAGTTATATAAGGTTTAGTCACAGATGATGGGGTGTGCAGACAAAAGTTCAGAACAAGCAGGCAGAATAAATAAAACGACTTTTTACTTCCCTCTGGCTCAGGAGATCAGCTCAGGGAGCTGAGTCAGAAAACAACCAAACACTGAAACTGAAAAGCTGTGCGACAGAAAAACAGGAAGTTTCATACATCTCTGTCTATCCGAGGTCAGGTCACAGATTTAAATGGTCCAGTCCCAAACCAGAGAGGATGAATCCCTCCAGTAAGGTTTTCTAGTGGGACGTGTCGAGAAAACCTACAGAGGAACGTGAGCAGAAGGCATCCTCAGCTGACTCCTTTCAATGAGGAGAAGAAGCAGCTCTACTCCGAGCTCCTCACCTCATCTCTGAGCCCAGCCCCCTTCAGAGGAAGATCATTTCAGCCTCTCGGATCCATGATCTTGTTCTTTCAGATAGAATCTAACTTCCATTTTGTTTATGTTTCCATTATTACAAAAAAATACGTGATTTATTGACTTGTGATCACCTTTTTTGGTCAAAGATTTCTAAAGTACTGGTTCACAGCACAGTCTGGGGTCGTGTTTCATGGGATTAATGGTCCAGTCATGATATTTAAAGCTACCCAGTGAAAGGTCATGAGACAAAGGTGAGGAGTCAGAGTCAACATCTGTCTGAGCAGAAAAACCAAAGACGATCAGTGAGGAAAATCTCCTCTCATTACCCTTCTTGCTTCCTCCTCCAAGGTTATTAATGGGCGCACGACAGCCCCGGTGACATTTTACACAGTTTCATCCCTGTTCCATCATGCATCTTGGGGATAAGTCTGGCATTTGGTTGCAGTGTTTTTAATCAGCGTCTGCAGCAGCACTGACCAGCACGACTTCAATCCTGCTCACTGTCACTCATCATAAGTGAGTTTATCAACACACATCTAATCGCCGCGCTCCGCGGGGACCTTAACCATTTGCATACTAAGATTGCTTTCTTTTGCTCGGGTGAGGACGCAGCTCTTTTGCATAATTATTAATGATAAAGAGAGTGTGAGCAAACGTGTCAGGAGGTATTAGCATCGAGTACACAACTAGATGCTAAAGGATCCGTTCGACAGAGGGAGAGATGAGGGCGAAAGTGAAGAGCTGGACCGTCAAAGACGAGGGTTTATTAAGAGGCCAATCATGGGACAGATTGGTAATATTTGAAAGAGAGGAGAGGAAGAAACTGACAAATAAAAGAGGAAAACATTAGAAAGTGAAACTCTAGCATTAAAGCAGCTGTAAGAGGCACTAACTCTGATATATGACGTATAATTACACCAAAGGAAATGTGGCCCTAGTAGGAAACCCCACAGCGGTGAGATGTTTACATACAGCAGAGCCTCTGGAGCTGCTCATTTCACTATTTCTGCTGTGTACCATTAAAGCAGCAGGCCCATATTGGCTGTCATCTGTTGCCGGTAATTACCACTTTTTACACTGTCTTACCCTCAGTGGATAATGTTCAACGTCTATACGAGAGTTGTTTCGTACGAACGGTTTAACTGTTTCCCGCTTTACACCAAACAGCTGCACTCCTTTTACAGGACGGGGATGAATAAGTGATGCACTCTGCGGGTTCAGTCGGGGGGCTGAGACGTCCCTCCCTGTCGTGTTTCTCTGCTAAACACAGGCCTGTGTACCCTCTGCACAGTGTAACAGCGTGATATTAAAAATGCCCACAGCGATTGTTAAGTCACAGCAGCACATTTGCACCACAATGGATGACCTTTTTGCAAATCTTATTGAGGCTTCTTTCATGAGTTTCTGCAGCCACATATTGAATCACAGTCTTAGTTTAAATTTGCACATAATTATTTGTTTTCTTCTTCTTCTTTTTTAAGCGGGGGAAAGAAAAAGTGCATTTTGTGTTTTTCTTTGCACCTGTCTTCATTTTTTAGGAGATTATTTTAAAGTTCATGAGTCAAAGCCTTAGGAATAATCCCAGGGGTCATCTCTGGTCTCCGGCCTTCTGGCTCTCCTTCAACAAATAACTGATAATGACCTTTAACCTTTCTGCTTTGCATTACAATTGCCATCATTATTCCTCACACCCCCTCTTCTAGGGCGACCTCAGGACCATTTGAAATGTCAGCTCTTGAAATCTAAACTTGATCTTTTTTTTCCCTTTAATGAACCCATCCAGAGGTGGGGGTGGGGTGGGGGGGTGTTTAGTGGAGGAGGGTGGAGTCAAATGGGGGGAGGGGAGGAGGCGAGCTTCGGGCTCATCTGCATCACAGATTAGGGCGCTTAGAGAAAAATCAACCATCCATGATTCATTACATGTATCCTGCTGAGCTTTCTGAGTTGGCAACCGTCCTAGCAACAGGATCCTAGCAACAGCAACAACTCTCCGTCGCCGTGGCAGCCTATCAGGAACTTTGATGCCTGATCAAAATTTAGCCAATAGAAACTGGGGGAGCGTGCAGATAGGGTGATGATGCTTTTTTTTTTTTTTTTGCAAAGTTGTTCAGTGTGTAAATCTAATATTCATGTGCACATTATTCTGAACCATTTGTATTATTGTTCCCTAATTCTGACTAGATGTTCAGGTCGTGGCCTCTGTGGCTGACCGTGACAGGGATGCATTTTAGGTGACTGTTTGTGAGCCTGACTGTCATTTTGCAGCTGTTCAGATGCAGTCGAGTAAACGCTGACATTAGGCTGAAGACAGCAGCAAGTGAAGTAAGGTTTGAGGGAAATTTCATGCAACTCACCTAAACCTGAAATTCCAACATTTGAGCCGGTCAGGATGTGTTCAGTTTATTCTCAAGTGATGAAAGTTGCTATGAGTGATGATTGTGCTGTTTTTCCCTCTGATAGAACTTTTTATTTTCTCCCCCTGACCTGAACAACCTTCAACCAGAGACAGGATTACAGGTTTGGTCAGGTCTGTAGCTGAAAACTTAGATTTTCATGAGGTTGTTAAAAACAAAGTTTGAAAACCACCAGCACACCTGATTTGAATCAATGAACCATTAACAGAGTGAGGACATGCTGAACAGGTAATTCAGCTGATGAATCAGGTGTGTTGGAGCAGGTCAACAAGTCAAACGTGAAGGTTTAGGACCAGGATTAGACCTCACAAGAAACCAAATGTTACCTCCCCCCAAGTCACCATATTTAAAGTCAAGATTGTTCTTATTTTTTACTCATCTCTAAAACCACAAAACCGTTAAAATTATGCAAATCAGAGCAATATGTAGCTTTTGATGAGGGGAGTCCTTAAAGAGACCGAAGGTTCTGACAGAAAGTAACTTACACTGATGTCGTTATGTACAGGATTAAATGATCATATAGAATAATAAAGCTGCTGTTGGCTTTAAATGGAATTAAGGAGGATTTTTTGTGTTTCAACCAATTTATTTTAAAGTGCCCGTGACTCCATATTTAAATCAATTCATATTAAACAGGTGTAATCTTTGACGCCTCTAGATTAGCGTTGCACCATTATAACTCAAAACACGCTGTAATTATTTCCTAAGGAGCAACTCAGAGATCAGAAGAAAGCGCCGCCTTCCGGTGTAGGTACCACATCTGCTCGGGCTGCCAGTTCGGCTCGGGGCCTGCGCCTGCCGATTACGTAGCACTAGCTGATTGGCTGAACGTACGACGAACTGGAGTGACGTTACCACGTTCATAAAAGTTACGTTATCACGTTAACGCTGAAGCTTTTGATTGGTCGCAATTGTAGTCCTTAACTGGAGTAAGGACTACAACTTATTTTTGAACGAATCTTTAGATTTATTTACACCAGAACTAACGAAATATACAGAATAATCCTACAGTTATACAAACAACCAGGCCTGCTAAATACAGTGGAGGAAATAATTATTTGACCCCTTGCTGATTTTGTAAGTTTGTCCAATGACAAAGAAATGAAAAGTGTCAGAACAGTATCATTTTAATGGTAGGTTTATTTTAACAGTGGCAGATAGCACATCAAAAGGAAAATCGAAAAAATAACTTTAAATTAAAGATAGAAACTCATTTGCATTTCATTGAGTGAAATAAGTATTTCAACCCTCTAACAAAAAATACTTAATACTTAGTGGAAAACCCCTTGTTTGCAAGCACAGAGGTCAAACGTTTCTTGTAACTGATGACCAAGTTTGCGCACATGTTAGGAGGAATTTTGGTCCACTCCTCTTTGCAGATCATCTCCAAATCCTTAAGGTTTCGAGGCTGTCTCTGTGCAACTCTGACCTTCAGCTCCCTCCATAGGTTTTCTACAGGATTAAGGTCCGGAGACTGACTAGGCCACTCCATGACCTTAATGTGCTTCTTCTTGAGCCACGCCTTTGTTGCCTTTGCTGTATGTTTTGGGTCATTGTCGTGCTGGAACACCCATCCACGGCCCATTTTCAGTTTCCTGGCAGAGGGAAGGAGGTTGTCGCTCAGGATTTGATGATACATGGCTCCGTCCATTTTCCCGTTAATGCGGTGAAGTTGTCCTGTGCCCTTAGCAGAAAAACACGCCCAAAGCAAAATGTTTCCACCTCCACGCTTGACGGTGGGGACGGTGTTTTGGGGGTCATAGGCAGCATTTTTCTTCCTCCAAACACAGCGAGTTGAGTTAATGCCAGAGTTCAATTTTGGTCTCATCAGACCACAGCACCTTCTCCCAGTCACTCTCTGAATCATTCAGGTGTTCATTGGCAAACTTCAGACGGGCCTGCACATGTGCCTTCTTAAGCAGGGGGACCTTGGAGCTCTGCAGGATTTTAATCCATTGCGGTGTAATGTGTTTCCAATGGTTTTCTTGGTGACTGTGGTCCCAGCTAATTTGAGGTCATTAACTAACTCCTCCCGTGTAGTTCTAGGATGATTTCTCACCTTTCTCAGAATCATTGACACCCCACGAGGTGAGATCTTGCGTGGAGCCCCAGACCGAGGTCGATTGATGGTCATTTTGTGCTCCTTCCATTTTAGAACAATTGCAGCAACAGTTGTCACCTTCTCTCCCAGCTTCTTGCTAATGGTTTTGTAGCCCATTCCAGCCTTGTGCAGGTCTACAATTTTGTCTCTGACATCCTTGGACAGCTCTTTGGTCTTTCCCATGTTGGAGAGTTTGGAGTCTGCTTGATTGATTGATTCTGTGGACAGGTGTCCTTTATACAGGTGACTAGTAAAGACAGGTGTCTTTAATGAGGGTGTCTAATTGAGTAGAAGTGTCTAACCACTCTGTGGGAGCCAGAACTGTTCATGGTTGGTAGGGGTTCAAATACTTATTTCACTCAATGAAATGCAAATGAGTTTCTATCTTTTATTTAAAGTTATTTTTTCGATTTTCCTTTTGATGTGCTATCTGCCACTGTTAAAATAAACCTACCATTAAAATGATACTGTTCTGAGACTTTTCATTTCTTTGTCATTGGACAAACTTACAAAATCAGCAAGGGGTCAAATAATTATTTCCTCCACTGTATGTAAACACAAGGAACACATTCACATATAAAAACCGTTGTGCTTGTTTGGCACAGTCTGATGTTGGCTTGATGTAGTTTCACATTCTTTACTAAAAAACGGCAATATCGTGTTTTTATTAACAAATTACAGTTATAAAGAAAACATTAGGCGGTAAGAAACGTGTACTTATGAACAAACCTGCTAAACTCTTTCCAAAACATGTGTGGAAGAACAGCATCGACAGAAATTTACAATGTATTTTGTCCGAGTGGCTTTGCCGTAGTGTGACGTCGTCGTCGGTAGGAGAAGGACCCCGAGCCAATCACGAATATCTATTTCTAGGTGATATCAACCATGGTCCCGCCTTCCTCGCCTGTGATTGGCTGCTCCGATTGGCTGTGGGGATTTCAAGCAAGCTCCCGCCTTTCTCGCATCTGATTGGCTAGAAGGACTCGACTATTTTGAAATAAATAAGGATAAGGTTAAAATGTGTATTATTTAATTCAAATGTATTTCTAGGCTGATTATGATTTAGGGTTAGGGTTGGGTTAGAGTTGGGTTAGGGTTAGGGTTAGTGTTTAAGGTTTGGGTTTAAGGGTTAGGGCTTCTCGCTCAAACCCTAACCTTAAACCCAAACCTTAAACACTAACCCTAACCTAACTCTAACCCAACCCTAACCCTTAAACCCAAACCTTAAACAACCTTATCCTTATTTATTTCCAAATAGTCGGGTCCTTCTATCAGATGCGAGAAAGGTGGAGCTTGCTTGAAATCCCCACAGCCAATCGCAGGAGAGCGCTTGCAGCCAATCACAGGCGAGGAAGGCGGGACCATGGTTGATGTCTCCTAGAAAAAGGATATTTGCGAGCCGATCTGGCAGTCCGAGCAGATGTGGTACCTACACCGTTCTGCTGGGTTTCTCCTTATTTGGCAGCCTGACACTTCTGCTGCAGCAGGGGGCAGTGCCCAGTAGGGGGCAGTGCCGTCGCGTGAAAGAGAAACGAAACTGAAACTAAACACTACACGGTCTATGGGCAATGGCGGCGGCACTGCCTCGCTCCAGGTGTTGTGAACATGCATGTGGGCGGAGAATTGACCATATAAGCAAGTCCGGATCACTATGACCTCATAGCGGGCTGGAGTGAAAAAAACTGTTTGAAACCTGGGTCTGAAATCTTGAAGAGCTTCTCACTGGCTGTACTAGGAGACAGATGGACGCCGTTTTTTTCTCTTTCTGGCAGGTTGTTGCAACATGATAGATAAGTCAGAAAACGTGGAAACCGATGTCATGGGCACTTTAAAAATATACAGTCTGACACAGCTAAGTTTGTGACTTAAAGGGATATTTTTTGTCCGTTTTGTATTGTGTTTCTGTGTAAAAGTTGTAAATGATCTTACTTGTAGATAGAGTCCTGACAGGCCTCAGTTTGGAGAAATAACATTTACATCCCACTGATGAGCTGATTACTGAGTGCAGCCAAAGATGATCTGAAAACAGAAACATGCTTCAAAATGGAAAAAATGTCAATTTTACAAATCAAATGACTGAACAAAAATAAAATAGTGTCTAATTTATAATGTGTGGAAGTTAAAAGTGTAAGAAAGTGGGGAAAAATTAAGAATTTTTGAATAGCATTCATTTTTTACAGGTTTACATCAAAACTGTGAGTAATACAAATGAGAATCATCATTTATTTGCATTTAATTGAGACTTATCTGATCTAACAAAAGCACCAAACAAAAGAAACTGATTTCTTTCAAATAATTCTGATATATGAACATGTTGGAACTCGTTGGTGGACTTTATTCTCAGGATCCATACAGCTTGAAGACAATAGTGCTGATTTGCAGCAAACTCCTCTCACATGGAAATTAAAAGTGTTCCACATTTGTTCACCTGCTTTCATAGCAACCATTCATCGTTATTCAAGAAGCACTTTGACTGTGGTCTGATGTCAGATAGGCCAGATCTTCACTTCAAAGGGCTCGTCCGAACGCTCTGATAATATTCTCTGTGATGATGCATCCTGGAGGGTCAGGGTCCCGCTCTCCTTTCACATTAGGAGTGATGAAGAAAGCTGTAATATTTAAAATAAATAAAAACGCAGTATTGAAATGTTAATCTATCCTGGTAAGTGGGATTACATAAGCTTCAAGATGAATGCTGAGTTTGATTCTCTAAAGAACAAAGCTGGAACCTTTCATGGAAGACTGAATATAAATGTATCCATTAAAACTCTGTGTTTTTTGTTGTTGCATGCTTCTTCTTTTTTTCCAGTGAAAGTGCAAATTGCAGATAAAAGCCAGTCTGTAATATATTTCTGTTCTACGTGTGGGAGCAGCAACCATAAATGCTTCCTGTAAAAAAGTTTAAACAGCACAATATTTGTAACAAGAGGCTCCATATATAGAGCACAAATGATTCTTTTAAAAACAACTAGCAGTGATTTACATATTGTTTCTTCTACGTGCTGCTTGTATGTTTTCCTGCAAGCCTGTGCTGATTGCACACAGCAGGAGAGGCGTGTTTTTGTCATTTAAATAGAGCCTGTAGATTGTCCCTCTATATTTTCATCTCACAGTTTGAACTTCTGAATTCAGAATTCGGCTCCAATCAGCGCTCGGTTTTCACTTGCTTTATTGTCTCCTTTGAAACACATCCATGATCCTTTCAGCTCAAAGTAACATCCAACCTTTGAGAAAACGCTGCTTCGTGTTTTTGCTCAGAAAAAAAAAAGAACCTCCAAGGATTCTAGGTAAGATTTTGATTATCTTTTTGAATTACTCCTCTCAAATCTTCAGCGCTAGGATTTCATTTGGAGCTGCTGGACTCCTCCAGATGTGACAGGCTTGAGTTAAACGCTTATGAAATTCCATTAAAGAAGACTTTGACAGATGATAAAGAGGAAGAGGAGAAGGAGATTGTGAAGGTTGGAGAGGATGGTGCATGAGGAACAAGCAAATATTATCACATGGAGAAAGAAAATAGGACTCTATTAACTACTAATCACTTGCCTTTCTATTAACTCAGAGTCATAACAATAAAATATAGTATTAATACTTTTTAATCCACAAATCTTTTAACTTAGCGTGGGTTTCCTTTTAAAGAGTGAATCAAAACTCTTTCTGTCTCCTCCAAGCTGTGACCCATCAAAAATACATTTTGCACATCCAGTTCATGTCTGAGCTCCTCTATCCAGGGATTAAGTAACACTCAGACTGTCCAGGCAAGTCTCTGTCCCTGTCAGGAAGCAGACACCGCAGTCAGACAAAAACTTTACTCACTCTGGTCTCTCAGTTCCTTCTGGCTGTAGGCAGCACAGTTGGTGAAATGCCCTGGATTTGTGCTCACGGTGCTCACAATCCAACATGTAAACAAGCACAAAAGTCAAGGCTCAAGGTGTGAGTGCTCCCTCCATCCCCAAGACAAGCAGTGAAAAGCAGTATGATCAAAGTCACAAATAAATCAATGCTGGAGAATTTGGATGTGAATTATATTCCAGTTGAAAAAGCTCCTTACTAAACAGAATGAAAAAAGGGAGGAAAATCACAATATCATCCCCAGATTTATGTTAAATCATACATTTGACATTTTAGAGAAAATGTTTCATGTTGTACAAATATGAGTGGAGCCATTGTTGTGGGTCCTTTTGCTAGTTTACAAAGAAGCTTTTTGATAAAATGCTTCCTTCATCCTAATCTGCTGAGTGCAACCCTGGAAAAACAAAATCTCATTCCAATTTAGCTGCACCTAAATCCCTGTCTGACAGCTGATCCAAAATAAAGCACACCCAGGTGCATTTTTTCAGCTCGTGCTCTGTTTCTACCACATCCAAAGTGCTAAAGGGTAGCCAAAACATTCTGGGGGAAAAAGGGTTTTAAAAAGAATCTCTGGGCATCAAGCAATTTTTACTGTAATATTTTGAAAATTAGTCACTGTAGATATAAAGTCCTTGAGGGATACAAAAGCCTGGCAACAAGCAGATGAAGACAAACTGTGCAGTGCCGAATGTTCAAAGCTTGTTTGAAATAAAAGGGATTTACAAACAATACCTGCAACAAGCCAATTAGATACTGCTGGAAGTAAAAAAAAAATACACATGGTTCAGGGCTTATTTGTTTCATGTTGATTTAATCCAATTAATCTTAACATTTAGTGTTTGTTTCTAACATCCTGCACTATTTAAAGTCTACAAATATCTATCTATCTATCTATCTATCTATCTATCTATCTATCTATCTATCTATCTATCTATCTATCTATCTATCTATCATCTATCTACTTAGCTAGCTAGCATATGTTAGCTAGTCATTTAAATGGCTGCATAGAGTGCTAGTTGGTTGGCTAGCATGCTAGTTAGCTATCACTGTTTTAGGTTATCAATATACCTGTAAATAACTACTTTTTCATCATAACACTAATGTTTTTAAAATACAGCAGAATACATTAAAAGTACATCTATCTATTTTTGTATCTATCGATTTGTCTATCTCTAACTGTCTGTCTATCTATCTCTGTCTATCTATAGATACCATATGTAAAAGCTAAATGGATCATCTGGGGTTGATTGCGTAGCTACAAGGCGGCCATCTTACCACTGACATATGACGTTCTGCTCTCTATGGTAGCAGATGGAAGGTGACGGAACAACTTAACTAAAAATAGGCCTACTCTTAACTTGATTAAATATTAACGGATTTACAAACAGTTTGCTTTCTTACAAACCTTATTATATATAGACTTGAGATAGGATACTTTAACAGTTTATGAGTTTCCTGGCCATTACTGATATATTTCACAGCCACGTCTCTGACGTTTATAACAAAGCAAACCGTTTGAACATCGGTTAAAAATTGAGCAATTTAGAGGTATTTAATAGTACATGCACCATTGACAGCAATGTTAAGAAAAGGGGCAGCTGTCAGTGGTAAGATGGCCGCCGCGTAGCTGTACATGTCCATTGGCAAACAGCGCGGGTAAGATATCTAGCCTTTATATATGATATCTATCTATCTATATCTATCTATCTATCTATCTATCTATCTATCTATCTATCTATCTATCTATCTATCTATCTATCTATCTATCTATCTATCCATCCATCCATCCATCCATCCATCCATCCATCTATCTAGCTATCTATCTATCTATCTGTCTGCCATTTAGCTGACTAGCTCGTTAGTTAGCTTAAGGACATGGTAGTTAGCTAGTTAGTTACTGACTGAACTTATTTCTCTGTAACACCAATTAGTTTGTGTGCGTTTGTGTTTTGTAAAGTGAATACATAAAAACACACATTTGAGGACATTATATTCTAAACTAAAAGTGGGTGCTGGTTTGTTGCTGAGCTAACCAGGATTTGGTTGTTGCCTTACTGTAAATGTGGTAAAGTTTTCACCAAGTTTAAAATAATCAGATAGTTTGCTCCAAAACTTTTGTCCCTTTCACAGAAACAGCTGTGTGAGCAAAACAGGTTTTAGAGAATTTGGTGTGTGGGACATGCAGAGATGAAAATGTTCACAAAGTGCTGACTGAGCAGATTTATACCACACATGTGGTATTGGGCTCCACTGGATCTGAAGGAGAGGAAAGTGTGTCAAAATGCATTTAAAAAGTAGTTTATTGTGTGTGTTTACTCTTTTATTCACGCAATTATAACTTTTTCAGATTTGGGTTTTGTATTTGACCTCAAACAGCACTTGATAGCGTATTTATTGGCTTTTATTGTTTGTATTTGGTTTCTTTTTGAGAAGGAATTCATCTCTCATTCTGTGATGCAGTTTCACCAGATGACACCTTTGTTGAGTCGAGTCTCCGCCCTTACAGAAGGATGGCTCATTGCTACTGAGAGCATCATCGACACTGAATGTTTATTTGTGAGAGCTGCAGTGAGTGAGCCTCTCGCACATTGAATTACATGCAGATCATTTCCCTCTTCTGGAATGGAATCAGTGAAAATCCATCAGTAGGATGTCAATATCCTTGCAAATTAGAAACAGTTGGTGAGCTCAAATGAGCTTGTTTATTTGATAAATTAAAAGTTTTGTACTATTTTTGCAGCAAATCTTCCCATTTTATTTCCATCCACTCTTTGAATTTTTATACCATGTCTTTTTTTATGCTTGAGTTAGATTTGATATTTTCATTCACCTGTCGAGTGTAGAACACTTACATTTAGTTTAATTTCCCTCCACATGGTGAAGGGTGTCAATAAGCTGCTCCACTTCATTCAGGTGCCTCTAAAAAGGAGAGTCGGTGGCTGACATGAAGCTTGACGCTGTGCTGACTTCGCTCTCCAGGAAGTACACACGTCCTCTGAGTGAAAATGAGTAGGAGGAGTGTTTGTGATTTCTTTAAGAGGAGGAGGGAGGTAGAATTTAAGGCGATGGCAGGAGATGGGCCACCGCTTCGACACAGTTTAATTAAACCCTCAGAGACCACTGGCTGCACGGGAATAAGGGCCAAATGAGTTGCTGGGTCATGTGCATGAGTTCTGCTGCATGAATAATACAAAACACTGCAGGCCTGTTCAAAATAATGTGAGAATGTTCTGCTTTCCATGGCTCTGCTCGAGTGACAGGGAAATCTAGAGTGTTTTGTCTCTGCGCCTGTTCAGCTGCAGCTCTCAGGAAAACAGGAAAGGCAAAAAGCAACCTCTGAAATGTAAGAAAAGTCATGTAGATTAGATGTTTAGAGAGCAGCATAGAAAATATTTTCACTATGTTTAGTGAAAATCCTTCACTAAACTCTCATATTCCCTGTTTTGTTGGAGCATTTAGTGTCACTTTTATGATTACTCAGACTCAGCAGTGATGTGTCATTTTTGGGGGACAGAAAAAAATTCAGACAACCCCCTGAAATCTTTCCTTCCTGTGCTGACTAGCAGACAGATACCTTCAGGAGAACATTTAGCTGCTAAATGGTGAAATGCTCTGCTCTGGAGTTAGTTTAAAACGCAAAATGGAGCAGAAAACGTGGAGCCAGATTCACAAATGTCTTCCTAAAATCAAGCTTAAAGGCACACTATGTAACTTTTTCATATTTTTAAATCTTTTTCTTGAGCCAGTATGTGCTAATATGACTCTTTACAGTGTTAATGAAAAGTCCAGTCATCTTTAAATTGATTTCTTTCTTCTAAATGTTACATGTTGAGCTAATGCAACCTTTATGAAGTAAAGACATATTTTTAACCATCTTGACCTTTCAAATTAAATAACATTTCTCTAGTCTCTCTCATTGTATCTGCTACAGATTATGATGCATTGTGACTTTTATTTTTAAATACTAGGCTAATAAACTAAAATAAAATCATATCTATACAAGAAAACAGCACTTTCTCTTTTCAGTGCAGAGCTATTTCAGTCCAAAGTAGGGGGAAAGCTAACAAATTATTAGCTCACAAGTCAAATGGATCCCTGCATTTCAAACACATTTTAGTCCAATTTCAAACCATCCTCAGCTAATTCTGGTAGTAAAATCACGACAAGCTGTGTTTAAATTTCTGGTTAAATACTGGGTTTACATCAGCAGCCCGACCCCCTTGTTCTTGTGTCCTTTTGCTGCAACTTTTCCATAGTTGTAGCAACATTTGAACAGCTAAACCACGCATCCTGCTTGACAATTTAAATATAAACATTACTCTGCTTCATGGGATTCTTGGTCAAAACATGGAGCCACTTCTGAAGGGATGAAGAGCCAGATGTGGCTCCAGAGCCAATTCTGTGGCAAGCTAAGTGAAAACTCTCATGAATTACGCAGCTCCTTCTTCATGTCACATCTAGATGTTTATGACTGGCACCAATTTCCTGGATAAGTTTCAAACTGCAGGTTAAATCAAAGTATTATGGTTAGGAAAAGCTTTAGCTTCTTTTTACAGATTTTTAACCGTATAAAGTTCGTCCACCTTATCAGAACTGCTTCATCCAGTTAGATGTAGTCCTACGATTATTTTCACCGTCATAAAATGTGATTCTATACAATAAAACATGAAGTATTTATTGGTAAGAGTCCTTAAAAATGAACATTTCTCTCACATTTCCACATCTACACTCAGAGTTTATTACAAGAACAATCTGTCAGAGTCTCCTAAATGAGGAAAACATTTGTACTTTACAAAAACATGAGCAGACCTCAGCTGGTTATGCTACAAAAAACAATCCATAACATCTTAGTTTGACAGGTGCAACACTGTATTTTCATGGTGTTGATGATATGAATGAGCGCCATTTTCTCACACTCTCAAACACTTTGGCTGTTTTGAACTTTCTAACTCTCCACTCTTTTCTTGTTATCTCATATGTAAAAAAAAAAAGATGCACTAAACAGACTGACCTTCATCTACTCTCACATGCTGTACCATATTAATGCAGGAACTTTCATACCAAACAAGGCTATTGCTAACTTTTTCAAAAACTTGCAAAACAAGCAGCAGAAATCAGAAAAGTCTCCAAGAGAGTCGTTTAAGATCTGGATGCTGGCTGCAGAGCTACACGGCCAAGCTACAATAAAGACAGCAACAAGCAGCATCTTCTCTCCTGATCAGAATAAAATATTAAAATTGCGATTACTGGTTTGGCTGATAAAAGCAGGCAGAATTAAGCTTCATGCTGCAGATAAGAGATCTGCTGCAGCAGTGATGCTGTCGGCTCACTGGTTTTTAGCAAAAATCAAACTAATGCCACAGAAAACTGATGGCTCTTTTTGTCAAATACTGTTGTGTGTGCGTTTGTGTGTGTGTGTGTGTAGTGTTTTAAAAAAAGGCACCAAGTCCACTGAATCGAGGGAAGAGTCGAGCGGATCGTTTCTTTTTGGAGTCTGCCTCCTTCAGCCACAGCTTCTTCCTCTTGGAGTCCACGTGACCTTTAAAATAAAACAAAGACCCATCAGGCAAACGTTTTCACTGCTAGGGTTTACAATCTGTGATGTAAGGCTTTTATAACATCTATTACTGTGATATCAGGGAATATCACATAAATATGACTCATATCTTAACAGCTCTGCCACTTTAAAGGGATTAGTAGTTTCATCAAAAACCTGCTGCATCAAATTATATTCACGTCTTCTGCCCTCTGGTGGAGGACCTAATCACTTAGGGTGATAATTTTATTCATTATTTTTACTGCTTTGCTTTCCTCCACTTATCCAGGTCTGGGTCGTGGGCTCAGCATAACAAAGAGGGCGTCCCAGACTGTCCTCTCCTGGGCTACGTCCACCAGTTCCTCCACTGGTGGGACCCCCAGGTGGTCCCTGCCAACCCGGAGATGTTCTTCCTGCAGGTTGTCCTGGGTCGACCTGGGGGGCTCCTGATAAGTCTGAAACACCTAACCAGAGAGGCGTCAAGAGGCATCCTGACCAGATGCTCGAACCACCTCATCTGGCTCCTATAGATGTGGAGGAGCAGCGGTTCTGGTTATTGACCTGAAATTCAACATTACCATAAAACTTCAAACAATTCCTTATATTTTATGTTGTCTTAGGCTTTTTAAAATAAGGTCATAAACAGCAGATAGAGGAAATGGTATTCCCGTTCTGCTCGTGGGGTGGAAGCAGACAGACAGGGAAGCAACATGATTGAACTTCAAGTGTAAGTTTTTGATTTTGCACACAATCAATTTGTGCTCTTGCCGTCTGCAGGTTGCACGGCTGTTTTGTTTGTGTTATTTGGATCTCTCTGATTAGTTGGATTAATGTGTATAATGCACATTCATTCAGAGTGCAACACTCAGAATTCTAATTATGCGGATTTTCTTACTGTCTGCCTCTATTTTTATGACGGAGAGTGAAAAAAACTGAGAGGAATTTAGAAAATAACAACTTTTCTAAACATGTATGGTTAAAGGGAAGGTTTTATTCTCCTCAGAAGATCAAGGTGATGCAGAGATGAATAAACTTAGCAACAATCATTAATGATTAGCAAGTTTACAAATGATTAATGATTGAAGACAATCTGGCTGTTAAACCGTTTTACTGAATAAATTGAACTTTTATTCTCATTTCAAATTCAGATTTTTGCAAAAATAAACCCTTTTAAAATAAAGTTCTGGGAGCAGTTTGTGCATCGGAGTGAAAAAATCAGTCCCTCTTGTTTGCATCTCAGCAGGAACTATGCTCGCTGAAATTAAAGGTTGCCTCCATAACTAACGAAGCCGCCATTATGAAACATTCAGCGGCTGTGTGTTGCAGATAATTGCTCGGCTTTTGTGCCTGACTTTCTGACCCCGTAAAGAAAAACAGGGGGCGGACTCTGACCTCTTGGTCGTTAAGGCGACGTAGAACAGAGCTGCCTAATGAACATCTCTGTCCTCGGTGTTTACATCTGCCAATCAAACACGCCACTCTTCGTCATGTGTGCTTTGTGAGGCCATCAGACACAAAGGCAGACAATTAGCCGTGCTCATTAAGACTCTTTAAAGGAGAGCTCAGTGTGTTGGTAATTAATCAGGCCTGTGCTGGCAGCTGGGCGGACCTCTTGTTAGGCCCTGGCTCTGTGAGCCGTGCTCCTCCTCTTCTTCTGAGGGGTTCTGGGCCGAGTTCCTCAGGTAGCGCTGGTGCAGGCCCAAGCCAGGAAGTGTGTTCTGTCTGAGGCAACGAAACTCCTCCTCAAAGGGGTCCTGGGGTGCGAGGTCTGTGGGTGTGAGCAGAGAGGTAATAAATAACACCAAGGCTTATCGCTGTTTGGATGGAATGCCTGAGGTGCTCAACATGAAGCCTTTTTTTCCTGAAATTTTATCCTTCTGACATGTGCATTGTAAAAAAAAATAGGAAAACATATTGGCTTCTGATGCCCTTGGCAGTGTGAATACAATCAGACAGGAGAACATAGACACACACATCCATTACAGCAAGTTAAGCAAGAGTCCAATAGGTGCATTGGTAAAGAAGAGACACCAATCCTGTTTTGTTGTTAAAAAAAAAAACAGCAGCCATATATTTCATTCATTTTTCATCTGCCTGACTTTATTGTGATTAGTCATGTAAATAAAATGAGATTTGGTTATTCTTTTCTATAGGTAATTTACATTTATATTGAATTAGTGGCAGGCAGGGAATGGGGTGGAGGGGTGGGGGTTATTATGCTGAGAGATTACAGGCAGATCTCATCGCCATTGTGTTGTGTAATTAAGGCAGCGGAGAGGAGAAGAAAAGGAGGCCAGATGCTCGTCGTGCTCAAACTGGTCCCACTGAGGAGGAGGATCTGCACTGGAGTTAAAAAATAACATTTAAAACAGCCTCCTGCCCAGTGATGAGCTGAGGACAAGTTATCAGAGACTTTTGCTCACGTCAGTGTGGACTGAGTCACTTTTCTTTTACGTCATGTAAACAATGTGTTAGAAAATTAGATTTGAGGAAAAAATATAGTCTTTCAGCAGATCAATTGTCAAATGTGTAAATTTAACAGCACAGAACAAACAACAAGGAAAGTGTTAAAAACACTTGACACTATTAATAAAGTTTTAACCAGACTAGAGGTCACCTTAGGGTGGTTGTGCCCCCTCTGGTGGTGGTTCAAAGATATAGCATCTTCCACTAAACAGAAACCTTATAACTAAAAGAATATTCAAATACCTTAGATTATTTCTCAAACCAAATCTCAACTTGTGTTGGAACTCGCCTTAGCATTGCAGCGCTGCTACATCACATAAATAAAAAATGAGTGAACCATCTCCACCTTCTCCCATTGATGGAAGCCAAAATATCACCATGTGGTATGTTAGGAGATGTGGATGTGTAAGTCCAGCCTCACCGAGGCATCAATTAACTGAGAATAGTTCATAGAAAAAATATATAACATACTGCAGCGCGGCAAGAACTACATGAATCAGCAGAACTTAAAAATAAATGATCTGGGGTGTGTTTTTAATTTTTAGTCAGAAAATTGTAGGGGGTGGGACTTAAAACTTGGACTCCAGCCAGCCACTAGAGGGCGCAGTTCCTCCACCATATAGCTATTTTACATTAAAGGCACACTAGGCAGTTTTGGCTTGTTTTTAGCACCCCCTAGTGTTCGTTTTAAATCACTATCATAAAAACGAACCACAGACCCCTCACTCCGACTGTGCTCCCGTGTTTTCAATCGTCAGATAAAAAGTTGTATTTGTTTCTTTGGAGGCTCCACCATGATGAACATGATATAATAGATCTCTCAGCTCATATCTATGATGTCTGTGTCTTCAGCTCGTCTGCCCTGAGCAGGTTCTGAGGTGGAAACGTGCCATAAAGCGTTACTGCTTGTCGTGAGATACGTGACTTTGTGAGATTTCAGGGTAAGGGATCAGGGACTCTGAAGTTGCAAACGCGGTATTCTGGATCCAAGCAGCAGATGGTGCTGAGTGACTTTTCATTAACCCTGTAAAGGGTCAGATTAGCACATACTGATGCAAGAAAAAGATTTAAAAGTATGAAAAAGTTACTTAGTGTGCCTTTAATGACTGCAGCAGGAAGGAAGCTAGAAAATTACGTAATAAACACTCTCACAAGCCCTTGCTTAAAAAAGTAGTTTGTTTTCAGAAGCAAAACTCAAATTTTTAAATATTATTTTATGTTTTTTTGCCATATGATAATCAGTCAGATACAGATAATTAAGGTAAGAAATTATTTAGTTTGTAACATAGCTGTTGCTAGAACTGCTTAAAAATTGCCCACCGTGACAAATGCTCCTTTAGAAATTTGTGAAATGTTGCCAGTGTTGCTTTAAAAGTCACAGGAATAACTTTTCAGGATTCAAATCTTCAGTTTACATTTAATCCTATAATGTTTTGGAATTTTGAGTAAAAAAATTGAAGGGAAACGTTATTTCCAACAACCTCTGTCCACCTTAGAGAGCGTTAAATCTATTTCTTCAGGTTTGAGCTGAAGGGTTTTGAGGCAAACGGAGACAACTGGCTGTGCCCAGGCTCCAACCGAGACAAAGACATCGCTGGATTTCAATTCCATTTGAATAGGCATCTTATTACCACAGGTCATCCATTCTGACCCAAGTCCAATTTCTTTGTCACAAAGGCTTTTCCATTGTGTTGAGGCTGAAGCTGGCTGAGCAGTTTACACAGAATGTTCTTCTTTTCTGACTGAATGTACTTAAACTTCATGGAGATTTATCCCATTTTAGCCTTGGACTTGAATTGATTTATTTCAGTTTACAAACCAACCTGGTAAATTGAGTAAACTTTAAAAAAAAGAAGAAAAAGAACATGATGTTGACCGTACAAAGAGACACCAGGTCTCAGTGGTACATCACACATCAGGACAATTGGTGGCTTGGCTCTCAAGGCTGCAGCTAGAAAAAAAGGGTGGAAAAAAATCTCATTCCAGCCTGCATTTGTTTTGTGATCCTATCAGGTGAAGTTAGATAGCTGGATTAAGCCAAAACACTTGTGACTTCAAGGTTGCACGCTCCATTCCAGCCTCCTTTACCCCCGAGGATCAATATTTGCATCTATTAAGAGTCCAGTTACCTGGGTAATAAGACTCCTTCTGCCACTGGGTTGCATAATCCAACAACATTTAATTAATTTAAACAAAGGCCATATCAAAGAGCCGTGATGATAATGAGGGTTTTTAATGTTCAAAAAGGTGGCCTATTATTTTCTGGATCAAGGACTTAATTTAAAAAGCAGGGAGAACACGGTGGAGCACCTAGATGCTTTCATTTGCAGCTATTGTCTTGAGAGTGCCTGTCATTTGTCTCCAGGCTTAAACAATGCAGCGTGTTTGAAACGCACCGTCTAGACTGAAATAAAGCACCGAGACACACCTAAACACACAAAGACACCAAATCTATCCGTGATGGACAAATGCAGCCTCATCCGTAGCAGGCTGGAGTTTTACTTGTCGGCTGAAGGAGTCTAAAATAAATCACTGCTCAAAAGGGGGCTAACCCTACATGACAGCTACAACCAGATTAAATTCAACAGTCCACCTTCCAAAGGTTCAAGACATCTGGTGTCATGCTGATGGGACCTCACTGCTGAGCACAGACAGATAGAGACCTTGTTCAGACACGAGCAAAAAGAAGCTGGCAGCTTATCTTAGCCATCATTCATAAAGTGGCCAGTGGCTCTGGGCCCTGGATTGGTACTAAGCTGTCAGGCAGATAGAGTGTGTGTGTGTGTGTGTGTGTGTGTGTGTGTGTGTGTGTGTGTGTGTGTGTGTGTGTGTGTGTGTGTGTGTGTGTGTGTGTGTGTGTGGAGTACACATAGATGTGTGTCGCTCTGGAACAGATAGGTAGAAAAACAAGCAAAACCTGTAAAACTGTATTATATCAACCTCCTCCACCACTGGCTTAACACTCAGTCACATTTAAATGTGAACCTTCAATACAATTGATGCTTGATTTGATCAATTTCAAAATATTTTGCAGAAATGTGCATAAGAGACTATAAACTGTCACCCCATTCAGTCCAATAAGCCTCCAAATTTTGCAATTATTCTTCTTAAAACAATATTCACATTTTATTTTTTAACACATATATTAAATGTTATCTTTTGTGTTCAACCAGCGCCATCTAGTGACCACACTCATAAAATACTTTAATTGTAGTCTGAATCAGAGTTTTCCAACTTTCATAATATTACATATTAAAATACGGCGGAAATATGTTTAGCTGAGTGAATTACGAATTAATGTTGACAAACTAAAGAGGCTAATTATCACTTGAGAACTTGCTTCAGAATAATTAGGCTTTTATTTTTCGAATGGTTTAAGATATTTTAAATGTGGTTGTTTGCGCGCTAAGATTTGATACATAAAATGATAGACTGACGAAAAACTCGGCATTGTTTAATACCCTGTTTGTTAATGGTTGGGGTGAGGGGTGGCAAAAAAGTCAGAGAAAAATAGTCAACACCATCATCCTCTATAGAAGAGACATGTTTCGTGCTTACTAAAAATACATGGATTCCTCAGACGCTTCATTTATTCTTTTTGTCGGTATATTGAAAGAACAGTGTAAATGGATGCTGTATAAAAGTGTTCAAGTCATTAAATGAAATGAGAACTGCCTCAAAGCTGAAAGTAATCAAAATGTCCAGTAGAGGGCGCTCGAGTCCAGTAAATACGTCAACACGCCGTCCGTTTACTGTTTTAGTCCATTAGGTTTCCTCTATTAATTGTAACTTTTTTCTAATCGTATGCTAATATTATTCCTGATTTTAAAAGCACATTTAACCATAAAACAAACCGAGTGAAAAGACGCTCAGCGTAGGTTGGGAAAAGTTGGCTCGGTGCTTAGGAACAGGGCTGCGCATGCGCACATTTTCATTCAAGCAAAGTTAGAAAACAGCGACTCACATCCCCCAAAACGACAGATAAACTTTACTTTTATATATGCTGTGTGAACAGTAAAAAATTAGTTTCAGCTTCACTCTCTGAAGTTCTCACCCCCCCCCCCCCCCCCCCCCCCCCCCTTTTTCATTCTTTATTATTTCTCTTGACACGTCTCACAAAAACGCGAAGTGGGGCTTGTGTAAATAAACTAGCCTTGGGCACATTCCTTTAGAAACATTCATTTCTGGGTTCCTGAGCCAGCTGCAGCCACTACCCAGTCCAAGCTTGGATCTGAGGGTTTTTTAATTGCAGATAACATAAATGTGCATCTTTTCAGCATGTAGATGACATACATCTACATGCATACATTGAATGTATTCAGAGTTCAGCAAACATTGGGTCTCTCCTGAGGTTGAATAGGGAGCATCATCAGGACTTATATAACCTTATGGAAGTGTGCAGAAGGGAGGGGTGAAGAAGGAATCTTCTGAGTGGGCGGTTTCATTTCCACCTGGTTTGTAATGGTTTAACATACCAACGGCGCAAAAAACAATGACCTGAAAGTTTAAAGATGGATGCGTCATCATTACTAAGAACCCTCTTATCTTTGAAGGCACAAGAAAAATATGTCAGTGAGGAAAGAAACACGCACACACTGTACTGCAGTGTCAGTCAGTGACCAAGCCTGATGTGAGTCACCGAAGCATTAGTAAGTTAAATAATGCACACAGTGAACTGCATGACAGATAGTGAGTGTACAGGAAAAAGCAGTAAATGGTTCATTTTTATTGTTGTGTAAAGCAGATTTAAACTGTGATGAGGCACAAGCAGATAACACACATTCATGAAGAGTGAGATGATTCAAAGCCTCTCAAGCCAAAGTAAAAACCACACAGACACCAGGTAACGGAAGCAATAGTTTCATCAAGATCCACAAATCCAACTTTATTGACCAAATCTGAATCTTTGAAAAAGAAAAAGTCCTGTGTGTGTGTGTGTGTCATCTAGAAGGTGTTATGGTCTAGAGTCGCAGTTTGAGCTGCTAAAGCAGTTTTAGTGAAATAAACACAGGCGCCTCCAGTCATGCAGAAACAAACCAAACATACGGTGACATTTCCAAAGAGACTGAAAGAAAAATGCACGCTGTTATAATTAATTTATTAATGAATTCTTGTTACACTCGCATGAACAATAGCCAACAGGTTAGCAGAGTGAAGTTTATGTTAAAAACATCAAGGTGAGGTGGTTAAGCTTCTCATTCACTTGTTAAACTGGTCAAATGAAAAGAGCAAACATGACATGCTTTTAAGTCAAATGTACAGGTTTTCCTGCCACAACACGACAATATACACACCCTAAATGAAAAGAAATTATACAGCATGTAGCCAACTTTGTGCATATGGCAGAAAAGTACAATATATATATTCAAAAACAAAACCCACAGATCCCAACAAAATGGCCCCCCTTACCTCCTCTCTAAAATATTGGAATAAATAAAAATATACAAACGCAGAGAAGACGTCTCTCGTCTCCCTGGCAGCTAAGCTAACATGAGAAAATTCTTCTTTGGAAATGAGATGTAGGACGACAGAGAGAGGAGAGACCGACTGCCGGAGTTTATCCAGAGGAGAAAACGTTTTGTTGTGGGGAGATAATTTATTTGTTATCCAGTCTTAGTAGCTGCTCCTTACCATTAACTGTTAGAGATTTTAACTGACCATCTTCCACCACTTCTACCCGCTCCTGGCCATTCTCCACAATCCTGTTTACACACAAACACAGATCGAAGTCTATTTAGGGACAACGGAGCAAAATTGTTAGAACATGAACAGTGTTAAGTTCGACATCCAGATACCTTTTCGTGGTGATTTTTCTGCCGTTGACGTACTTGGTGGAGGTCGACACGGATTTAAAGTTACCCGTTCCTCCTCCTCCTCCCCCTCCTATTCCACCGCCACCAAATGAAGAGAAGGAGCTAAATCCTCCTCCGCCCATGTCTCCAAATGAGGTAAAATCTAAAGAGAAAAATAAATGTTGACAAAACTTCTTTAGTGGATTTTCTGCCATTTTTATGTGTTTGTGTGTAAAAGTTCTAACTATTGCATTCATTAGAGAAAACTTGAACAGCCCATTAGGAGAAACAGAGTCTACTGTTAGACTGATGGTGGTGTATAAAACATTGCTGCATGGTATTTTAGAGATTGGAGCTGCTTTAAAACAACAGCATTCATTGGTCTTAGCCATGTTATCTCATCAACCTTGATGGGTGTAAAGGTTATTTCTCCAAACTGAGGTTGATCAGGATGCCATCTACAACCGGTAAGATACCAAATGTAATTTTTACAACAAAACACTTGAAAATTGCTCCCAAAAATCCTTTAAAATTGTAACTACATAATGCACACACTTGATTCAAACCCTGAGAAGCCAGGCCCAAATGCTGGAAAGCCACCAAAACCGAAAACTGGCCCTCCCATCCTGCTGCGGTGGGCACTTCTTTGACGACTGTGACCTCCTCCAAAGAAATCATCAAAGGGGTCATCAGCTGTAAAAAGAAACAGAGTAACATGACGAGATTTGGTCTTTACTCATGTAGCTTAGCCCAATGTTTCACTTCCTTTATTCTGTCAGCAGGTGTGATGGGGATTTTTGTCCATTTATTTTAAAAATCAGCAGCAGAAGACAGAATTTCTTTGTCATTTCTGGAACATTTCCCCCCACAAAACTGCCCATGTGCTGCACACCAACGTTCCTCCCAAAGCCCCAAGGAGCTGCTACTAATTGTGCTTTGCCAATCTGGGTCATCCTGGCAGGATAAGGCTGGATCATTGGCACAGTTTCCTGAAAGAAGACTCCTCCTTCAACCTTGAATGCATCAAGACTGCAGCTAGAAAGCTTTACTTGTTCCCTACTGACAGAACGCTTAAAATAAGTCTCCCCTGACCACAGTTGCTACTGTGTTACTGTCTGTTTACCAAGAAGAAAAAGCCTTAGAGCACAGAGATGAGCTTTTACAGTTATGCATCAGTGGAAGGAAGAGGAAAGTAAGCAATAAGGAATGTTTCCCCCCTGAACTGGGCTTTTAAGTTTTTGAGATATGATGATTAAACACAAAAAAGAAACTGGAAGAAAAGTTAGAAAGTGCGTATGCAGATATAGTCTGACAGAACTTTAAACACAAAGACAGACGACATCATCAGAATACATCACAATAAAGTAAAGGTTCAGGTACATATAAACCTATAATAAACTAGTGGAGGAACTAAGAACATTTAAAAAAAAAATCAAAATCCTACAAATCCAAACCCAAATAAAGGAGTTGTGGCTCCAACAAAGAGTGTGAAGAAGTGTCAGCTGATTTCTCCTGCTTTATTTTTTCACATGTTCATTTGAGACGGTGTGTTTGCTGTTCTTGGAAGACGACTTGGCCGTCATCGCTGTGTGACTCTGTATTTGTCTCAAGAGGACACTTCACCCCTTTCCTCCCTCTCGCGCCTCACTAACGCTGCTGGACACTGATGTGGTCGAGTGACTGATCCACGGGGCCAGCTGCTGCTCAGAGACAAGCTGCTGGACAGATCAGGAGCTGGAGGGGATTTTAAAAACACCCAAAACCACTTTCATGGATACTTGAGGACAATAAAGACACTTAAAGAGTAAAAATAAACCCAACATACATATCTAGCTGCAGAACAATCCTTCAAACCTATTAAAGATTAGTCTCGAGCCTGACTTTTCATTATGTTGTGTTTTTTTTTTAAATTTAATTTCACTGTTTACTGGAGAAAACAAACAAAAACGCTTTTAACACTACTTGTGTCTACAGAATCAGACCGTCATATTCTACAGTTTCATCGGCTGTGACATGCACACGGACACAGAGCGTGCACATGCACTGCGTTATTACATCTGCTTTTGTTTTAATGTGGAAGCTATTTTTGAATGCATTCCAGTTGAGTGATGTAGATGCTCAAATCCATCCTTCTCCTGCGTCTGAACTCCTTATTTAGAGCTGATCTACACATGCCTTCCAATCAGCCTGCTGCTGAACCCGGACAGGACGAGAACTTAACGGGTTCTGCTCAGTGAAGTCCAACACAACTACCGATACATCAACGGTTAACATCAATAACAGGACAAAGATTTTAACTGGTGAAAATAGCATCTTACTAACACCATGTGAGTGGTAGAGAATGCTGTGGCACTTAGGGATAATTAATAACCAAGCTAGTAGATCAACACTTTTTAAAAATGTCATTTTTTTAAACATTTTTTTTTCTATTTGTTTCTATGCAGACAACCTCCTTGATGTTGACTGTATTATAGATTTACATTAACCTGCTGTCCTTGTTGCTACACAGTACAAGAATGCTAATGGGTAAAACTAATTAGATGTTAGAAAATGTAGCTTCTTTTTTGTGCCTCCGAGTGTTTCCAGGCCACCGGTGTATATTTTTGAACGGTTAGATAATAATAGCTGCTGCATGCTCCCTAACTGCACTCCTGTCTCTACTCAGCCTGTTTCCTATTTCTGAAAACAACAGACCCCATTAGTGCCTTTGAGGGCACGGACAAGAATAAGATGGACTTACCAAAAAGATCTGCAAATGGGTCTCTGCCATTAAAGAATTCCCTGAAAACGTCCTCGGGATTACGGAATGCAAAGCCACCACCACCAAAGGAATTGTAGTGGCCTCCTGTAAATTATTCAAGACAAAGAAAATAAATTAACCCATCCAACCATGACAATAGTGTAGCAGAACATATAACTGCAAACAACTGACATCTGTTTCAAAATAACACCCCAAATAATTAAAAGATCAAAGGATGTCAACAATCAAATATGCTGCTTATTCCTCATCATGTGTAGTAACAGGTAGATTTATCAGTTACTTTCATAACACTAAAGGCTTTGAAATTATTTTAAAGATCTTCTCTTTACCTCCTCCTCCTCCTCCTCCTGAGAGGCCTTCTTTTCCATATCGGTCATAAAGGCTCCTTTTGTTTTCTGGAACACAAAGAAAACGCTGTTAGAACAGAATAACAAGGAAACTAAATAAAAAGTCCACCTCCCTTGGATTTGGATTATAAATATCATGTAATGATCTGATGAATTAATTTAATTATTACTGGGGGAAAAGGACAGGACTCAATGAATAAAGTGTTAGATTAGTCACATTTAATTCTGCTGGACAAAAACTTCAATTATTTTTTATGAAAAATGCATTTAACAATTCATTCAAAAGCCACACAAACACTTAAAATCCTTAATATTTGCCTTCTGATAAGGACTTGGATCAAATTATAGATGGTTTAATTTGAAAAAATCTGATTCCTAAATAAGATTTATCATTTACAGATAAGTTAGATATTTTTAAAGATACTTTAAATCTGTTGAAAAAATTACACGTTTAAAAATGTGCTTTTGAAACATCCTATGCATATTTTTATGAGAAAAATAATTTAACTAATTATGCGATTAATTATGATCTGTAATTAATCTAATTAATCACATTTTTAATCGCATCTAAATAAATAGCTGAAGAAAGCCCTCCTCTTGAGTTATTGTCATTTAAATTCATGAAATGATTGTGCCAGACCAATAGATTGATATATAACAACATAAAGCGTCTTTATGAAGTAATTTCTTGTGTTTAACAGACTTGAACAGATTCAGTCCCAGTGCAACCATTACTTTGGTCAGTGGACTCAGTTTGCAGCAGCTCTGTTAACCCCTCATCTGATTTTATTTTATGTTTATCTGCTGTAAAGCACATTGTGTAGCTCTGCAGGAAATGTGCTGTATAAAAAAAGTTTGATTTGATTTTCCACCAAGAATGAAATTTAAATTTCAAAGGTGGGAGGCACAACTTGAATACAGGGGTGGGAGGAGGTGAAGCAGAGGGGCTGAACAGTTTAAACAGAGCCATGATATTAAACCTACACCTAAAAACAACAGCCAGAATCCATTTAACATAGTGCAACATTGTTTTAGACAGTAAAAACTACAGGGATCAAAACTGACTTTAAAAACGAGCGTGGGACATGTCCCCCCTGCACCCCCCAAACTATGTCCGTGTCTTCCATCTGGCACCGCTGACTGGACCAGTTCATAACACCGGCAGTCCAGCGGTGCACTACTGGTAACCAGTGGTCAGCACTGTGCTGGACAAGTGGTGGAAGCTGTGAGCCGGTCGGTCGCGCACCAGACCCGATCGGCCGGAAAACAGCTTCCACCGCTTGTCCAGCACAGTGCTGACCACTGGTAGCAGCTTACACTGAGTGATCTGACGGACTACAATGGTTTATATTCAAAATAATGGCGCGGTCGCGACGTGGCGTAGCGCTGATGTCTCCGGTGTATTTCAGCCTTTACACGGGAGACATCAGCGCTGCACCAAGTCTGCGCTGTTATTTTGAATATACACATTGTAGTCCGTCAGATCACTCTGCTGCTAGTACTAGTGATCAGCGCTGTGCTGGACAAGCGGTGGAAGCTGTCAGCCAGCTGATCGTGCACCGAACTGGCCGACAGTCACGTGTAATCAGTGATCAGCTGTGCTGGACTGCTGGTGGTCGTCGGTTCCGGTCGAGTATCTCATGAAATGAGCAGGTTGTTTTATTTGCACTTCCTGTTGCAGTGGGTTCAGATAAATAGCCCTCTAAAAGGTGACGCCGGTGTCATAACACAGGCACTGCCATCAGCTGTGTTTGTTTTGTCTCGGCATCATGCATAGGTCACGTGATCACTTCCTGAAAGTGAGGGGGGGCTGCTCAGTGACACACAAACACCGCAAGGAGACCAGCTCAGTGCACACACATCACTGCAGCGGCAGACTGCATGCAGAAACGGTCAAGCGATTAAAAAACATAACGCGTTATTAGGGCTGTAATTAATTAATCATAATTAACATGCTAATCTGACACCCCTAGTTAAAACATTTCAGTTTTTGACGGCTTTATCACAAAATTCATCACAACAATTACCCTTCAAACTTAAACAGCTTATAGTACTGTTGTAATGTTGTTCTCATATTATAAGTTATTAGGATAACCCCATATGTTTTAATTAGCAACAATTAAAAATAAAACATAAATAGAATATCTAAAGTGCTAATAGATTTGAAAATACACATGTAAGGAGCTCAGTTTCTCTGAGCAGTAAAAGCTTACCATCTGAGAGGACTTCATAGGCTTCAGACAGCTCTTTGAACCTTTTCTCTGCTTCCTCCTTGTTGTCTGGGTTCTTATCTGGATGCCACTTCAGTGCTAATTTTCTGTAACTGAGGCACAAACAGCAAGTACTTAAAACACAAATAGGACTGAGTGAGGTTAAAGGACAATATATAAATATACAGTATATAATAGCTGAATCTAAAAACAGCTGGTCAGATGAAATGATGGACCTATAATCATGGTAAAAGTATTTCACTTTAATTACTTAAATTTTTATATAATAGGAAATAGTATTCCCTTATTAGTTCTCAGAATAAGGTAAAGACAACCTGAAATTGTACTTCTAACATATTTTATGTGATCCAGTTTTATCAGACAACATTTCTGATAAGGCTGTTAAAACACTATGATAAGAGAATATTGTTCCAGTAAAGCCTTTATGAGGCTTGTTAAACATGATTTTACCTTGTGTTATTGCACATTCAACAGTAACTGAGTCCATAAGAAGAAAACAAAATCACACATCAATAAAACTGATTATGTTGTTAGTTTTGTTCAGAAGCAATCATGTATTAACTCAAGGTCAAGGAGAAAAATATTAGAAATTTAAGAGAAGCAATTATCAAAACCCATCATCTCCAACAGCTTTATATTTTTCTACTTAGACACTTGTTGAATTTTATGAGTTAATTTTAGTGCAAAGTTGAAATAAAGTATTACTGAATCCTGAATCCTTGCATCTTATATTCAAATGTAAAGTGCCTTAAATAAAATGTATTCTTTTTCTATTATTTGAAGATTATTAGGTTATTTTCAGAAAACTTGGCATTGCCCAGTCTAATGAGAAGGAAAGAAAGTGGAGAACACTAAAGACAGTTGCCATTCCTCACAGGCATGGACATCCCAGTAAGTTCAACCTAAGGTCAGGTGAGAAATGCTCTAAGAAACTATTTTAAAAAGCCAAAAAAACACTAAAGCGTTATATTCTACAGACCCTAGTTAGCTTAAATGCTCCAAATTCCATGGCATCAAAATCAGATGTTTTTTTAATCACTTCTTTTTTAATAAAAAGAATGTGACTGTTCAGTTAAACAGATGTAAATAGGGTCTGGACATTAAAGACTAACATTGAGAAACCAAACACACCATATAGTTATAAAGCATGGCGGTGGTGGGGTGATGATTTGGGCTCACTTTGAACGCCTCAGGTCCTGAGCAGCTTGCAGATATAGAGTTGAATATTTGTAGATTCCAAATAATGGTATCAGGCTCAAATTATGGGTCAGGAAAACATCAAGTCAAGGCTATATATTTGATTAAACTAAATAAATGACTATCAAGACTATTTTTTGCAAAAACTGTTGAAAACTGGCAAAAATAGATTCTAAACGTGCTTTTTTTTTGCCATTTGTAATGTCATTTTGTTTTTGGTTACTTGACTTATTAGCAATGTTTGTATATTTCAACCAGCAATAGTCAAAGTGACAAGTCTATGATACTTGAAGCAAAAAGAACCAGAATTGAAGAAGCCTCTGTGATGAGAGGTGAACGGTCTTCATAAAATAAGAGAAGTCCAGTTAACTTTTTTAAAGTCAATTAAAGCAGCAATGTGAGTATTTCAGCATAAGAGCATTTTTTTAATCCAATGTACCACAACCCCTCCCAAAACACCGAACTCCCCAACCTTAACAAACATGAAACAAATATCTAATAAGTCCGCTTTTGGATCGAACAGCTGGAAATCCCAGGAGCAACAGAGTTGCACATTTACCACAGTCTGAAAATAAAAGTGCACTATTTCAGTCACCAGTTAACCAGGAGAAATACTGATAAGAATGTAATACTTGAATTAAGAGAACTTCTTTATGAGAGCGGGGCTGAAATAAAGTAAGTAATAAAGTTTATTTATATAGCGCCGTTCACAGATATACATCACAAAGCACTTTACAAAATAAATAAAGCTCTCCCTGTAGCGGCTGCTGCATGCTGCTGTCACATCGTCAGACAGGTGCTTCACCAAGTTACAGACAGTATTTTTCCCTCCTCTCACCACTGTTTTCATAGTTTTGTAATTGATTTATTACAGTGCCTACCATTTCTTTCGGTGTTTCGGTTTTCAGCCTTTATTTCCTCATTTTCAGTGTCAGCCAAGAATTTTCATTTCGATGGATCCCTACTGAGAATATATGGCAACATCTGAAAACCACCTTTTTAGTAATACAAATAAGAGGCCTTCAACTGTTCAAACTGAAGCCTGGTCCAGAGTCATGCCACAGGACAATGGATCCAAACAGATCAGCAGATCGACAACACAATTGCAGAAAAAGAAATGAATCACGGCACTACAATGGTAGAACCAAAGTCCAGAACACAGACTAACTGGAAGGATGAGGTGGGACTCTGAGGGAGCTCATAAAGACATAAAAACACTAAATCAGCAAGCAAATGCCTTCAATCCTCAATGAACAATAGAAGAAATTGAAGACAAAATTCCTCAAAAAGGATGAAGGAAATTGATATGGTTTTACAAAAGAAGACGTTCATTTCATTTTACTGCACATAAAGGTGAATCTACCAGCTATTAAATTACTGGGTGTCATGTTTCTACAGTGTTTCTATATTTTGAATTAGGGTTTGTTAAATGTTTGCATGTTTTAATATTTCTACTTTTTATTGTCTTGACATGCAAAATGTTAGAACTTAAAGAGGATTTACTTTTTTTTTTTTTTTATCACATTACTTATGGTACAACAGACATCCTCCTGTCAGAAGCACATCCACATGCAAGTCTTTTATAAGAGTAGCAACCATGACAACACTAAACACACAGACACAAATCTACACAGACAGTCCTTCTCTCCACCCAAGCAGATTTAACAAAGACGGCCTGAACTGCATTGACAAGCAGCGTGGGCCTCGCACAGCGGCTTACGCTGCATCAGCTGTTTGTGTCTAAGCCCAGCAGCAGCAGCAGACAAGAGCTGTGGACAAGAGACTAAAACTTAGCCAGGAGGAGAAAAAAAAAAAGAGAAAAGCTTCCAACAATCCTGGGATTCAATTCCTTTAGCAAATACTTTTAGCAGTCAACATCTTTGTTGTGGTGATTTTATCTAAAGCCCGTTTTACCAGTCATATGGCCAGAACAAGTTTAACAATAAAGGCAGGTAATTATTATGCTACATACTAGTATTTGTACTCAAGATGGGTATTTTTCCACCAACAGTGAGTGCAGACTATATCTGAGAAATCTTTGTTCAGTCCGAATGTCACTGAGAATAGCATTACGACTTGACATCCAGCCTATAACTCAACAACCATTAAATCTGATCAACTAATAGGACAAATACGTTTTCAGGAATTTCTGTTATTTTAAACAAAGTAGAACTGATTAGAGATGTACAGATTCTGGTTTGTAGGACCAATGCTATTGTTCTGACCTCCCAATACCAAGTTCTCTCAAAGAACTACAATTAAAAGAAAACAAATATTTCTGATCAACCTAAAAGTAGTGATTCTGCGAGTAAAAACATCCACATGGTAGATCCGTTATTGCTAGTAGTGGGGATAACTAGGCTTGGGTGGTATCCAAATTTTGATACTGTCAAACTTCCTCCATATTTTACGGAGTACAGTATTACCGTGACCAGGGTTGGACTGGGACCATAATTCGGCCTGGGCATTTTCGGTCATGGCTCCCACTGAGCACTTACAGCTGTAAGTTGTTCGGTTTGGATAAGCGCGCGCAAACACACCCACAGCCGTACAAGCTCACGCCGTAACAGGAAGTGCTGATTAAGACGAGCTGCTCAGATCGCAGGCTGCGTGACCGGCCCGTTCCGCTCTGGCCCAAAGTTACCGTCGGCCCACAGTCAGTCCAGCCCCAACCGTGCATTTTTTTTAATGCTGATATTTAAACTGATACAGTTGCCATTTTAAAACACCAGCTGTATAATATTGTATTACCATAATACCACCCAAGCGTGTTCACAAAACAAAATATGACTTGCGTTTCGGATTGGTCGATCACCATTTATGCCGATCATGTGGAATATTGACCGATTCCAGTCACCAGCTGATTTTTGGGTGCGCCTCTAAAATCGATTGCTGGTTTCTAGGCTGATTCTCATTTCAGATCTTTAAAAAGAATTGACAGCTCCAAATTTGGACACTTAGATCTTTCTTTAAGAATTTTACTTAAATACTATGGTACATTCCTAGAACCGAGGGAATCTGATTTTAAACCAAAGCAAAAAAATATTACTTTTATTTTTACTTCAGCACTTTCTGAAATCTTGATACGACTAAAGCTACCACAATTGATCAATATAGTGACAACTGTTTACACAATTTTTGACAATCCAATAGTACCAGCTGATATCACACTAGAGTCCAGTAAGCAGGCTCAAAGCTCATCTTATCTCTATGCACTTTATTACAACAATTGATTAAGTTTAAGAGTCAAAAGCTTTCCAAGAATAGCTGCAGTGCTCATTAGTTTTATTTTCTCTTCAGTTCTCGCGTGAGAATTTACTGCCCCACCTAAAATAACTTCTGATGTCCCTTCCAGCGCATACCCAACAGGTTTTAATTACGTCTTTATGATTACATTGAGTCTTCAATTCAAGAGAAGCTCTCCTCTTATCAAAACAAAGTCTGTTTCTAAGAAACAGGTGAGGAAATAGAAATGAAAATATAGCCTTTTATTATCTAAATCTCATGTGACTGCATCCAGTTTCAGGGAATATTACTAAATTGAATACAGAGTGGTTGACATTAACCCTCTGGGTGCCAGAGTTTTTCCAAGAAAATCATCTTTTTTGACATTACAATTTCAAAAGGATGTAACTTTAATAAGGTTAGAGACAAAGGCATACTGTAAATGAGAGAAATGTTCAGTTTTAATCAAAGTTTGTGATGGAAACAAATTCACTTATCTAATTTGCATATTATGATGTCATCAAGCAGCAGCACTGTTGGGTGTGTAACTTTTACAGGCATTTATCTTTATTTTTTTAAATTTTTTGATTTTATGTATATATATGTATGTGTAAAAGTATATAATCCATCATCTAAAAGAACAGACAGGAAATCAGTGGGCTCAGAACTGGACAGACCTGTTTCCAAAACACTCAACAAGTTCATCAAAGTGTCTGATGCACCTGTGATACTCTTCATCATCTCCCGGGAAAACCCCACCATCATCATCCTCATTTACAGAGGGACAGTGAACGCTGCATTTCCGTCTATTTACAGTTTTTTTCTCCCGCGGGCTCTGCTGAGTTTGTCGCAAATTTTTACATTTCCGCTCCCTTTGTTTCTATTCGCGGTGTTTTTACTACCCTTGCTTGCTATGGACATTACATCCTTCCTCTCTGGACACCGTAAAGCAAAGCTGAACCGAACCGACAAGCTGCTTTTGGGCCGTCATGGCGAACCGAGTCGCTCTCGCTGCGCGCAGATACAACTGCAGTCTCCCTGGACGACTGATCATCTTCATCAGAGGGTGGATTTTCCTCTTCAGAGTCTGATGAGTCAGCCATTACCTGATGAAGTGCTTGGTGAACAGTGAACAGAAGTCTCCTCATAGTAAGTTTTCTCCCTCCCTCCTCGCTCTGAGCGGCGCGGCTGCTCCAACCACTCCCCTCCCATCTGCTCCGAAAGGAGGAGGTTTTCAAACTCCATTTTCTCCAAAACTTTCAATATAAACACACCCAAAAATGTTGCTCAGTATGAACTTACAGTTGTCCACGATCTTCTGGTGTAAAGTAGAAACTAAAAAAGGGCTCATGTCAGCAGCTGTGGCTCGTTAAACTCGGTAATGAAGCTTGTCGCAATATTGCGACTTTGGCGCCCAGAGGGTTAAACAGTATCCCCAGTGGAAAACAAAAAGTGCTTACGCTTTTTTGATGTCATCTTGCGTTGCATTTTTGTGGACTCCTAATATCTGGTAGTACTCCACCATGGCTGTGTTTATGCTGATTTATTTGAGGGTCTTCTGTGGAGTCTCTGTGAAAAAAGGGAAATTTTTTGAGACATGTTTTTGAGGACATGTTAATGATATAAAGCTCAACAAACTGCAACTGAGCAGAGCTGAATGTAACCAACATAATGCCTCATTTTACAGACTAGAATGATACACCTGAAAAGGGGAGGATAAGGGCAAAGGCATTTTGAGGGTGGAAATTCCCAACACTGTTGCTCCGTACGGAAATAGCGACACTGGAAAAGGACAGCTAGGATCAAACAAGCCAAGCAAAATTACACAATAACTGAGTGATCACCCTTTAGCCTGGGGGTGTGAGAGAACATGAAAAATGCTTTCCTTCTTTTTTTCTTATTAACTAAGACCACGAATGGTGTTTTAAAAACATGAACTAATGACAAAGTTATGAAACCTCTGAAAAACAAGACAAAACAAGTCTGAAACAAAGAACCAGGTGATTTTCAAACCATTTAATTTTGTTAAAAGATCATAGATTTTATTAGAGCTACACTGAACAGAGCTTAACCTAAACCAGGTTACACATCTGATGCCCAAATCCAGATGCAGATCTACAACAGTTTTACCTTAAAGTTTCACATATCAGGACTTAATATATATATTTAGGGTTGCACAATATATCGAAAATTATCGTCATCGCGATAACAGGACGTGCGATAGGCCCATCGCAAAAGACGTCAAAAATGGTACTAAATGCTGGGTTGAAATGTTTCCATATGTCCTATAAATCAATTCTTTGTAAGCTAATATGGAAGTATTTGACCAATCAAATGTAGCCCTTCCCATATGTGACCAAACAGACGGCTATGTTTACGCTATGCGCCCGCCCCCTACGTAATCTGTTTGATGCTACCTGAGTTAGCTTTGCTTCGAGTCGCAATGGCTGAGAGCAAAACAAGTGAGGAAAATGTCGACAACGACCTTGTGGTTAAAACAATATCTCGTCTCTCATTTGGAGACACTTTGGTTACAAGAGAGATGAAGTTCTACAAACACGTACTCTGCAGGACAACTGCAGGGGTACATTCAAAGTGTGCGCGCTAGCGTGTGCGCCTGCGTCAGTGTGCTTGCACGCATGTGTGCGTGTGTGTGTGCTTGCATTTGTGTGCGTGCTTGCGAGTGTGTGCGCTTGCATGTGTGTGAGCGCTTGTGTGTTTGCAAGAATAAGGAGTTGGGAAAATGGATTACAAAAGGAGTGATATTTTTACTTTAAAATGGATTATGACCATTAAAGTAAGACTAAATTTATGATTCTGACTTATTTAGCTTTTTTTTAATTTTTTTTTTACTTTTTTCCATTTAGTTGCTTAGTGTTGGAATTGTGTCCTGTTGAGGTAGAAAACATTGTTTTTATACTGTAGATCAGATGAGCTTTTTCCCATTAAGTGGATATGCAGCATGAATATATTAGTAAAGTTTTAGCAGGTCTTTGGAATTAATTTGTTGCTGGAAGTGCTGCTGTGCCCAGTACCTGGACTACTAGGGGAAACGGGTTTGTTTATATATCGCATGTGATATCGTCATTGCAATATTAAGCACTGTTATCGCAGTTTTTTATAATATTGTGCAGCCCTAATATAAATGTTCCCATCTTTACCAGGTTATAAAGTATTCAAATATAACCTTAGTTGTACAAAAACAAACAATTTCACAATGTCATTATTTATAACTATCATTATTTAAAAAAAATTTTTTTTAACTAAACCAAAATGAAAAAGCGGGTGTCTTTCTTTCTAAGCATTGCGTTAACACACACACCTGTATGCTCCAGACCTCCTTAAATATTAGGTGCTGGAAACAGCACATTCAGCATTCTCATTTTGGCTTCATTTTTGTTTTAAAATAATGACATGTTGAAATCTGTTGTGTGTGTGTCGTGTTTTTTGTTGTTGTTTTTTTTACACAAGGATTACAATTACTTTATAACCTAGTAAGGAGCCGATCCTTTTTATTAGTTAAAATCAGCAAACTAGCCTTTGAATGGATGATTAGGTGGAAGGTATTTTGGAAAAAAAAATTTTTCTAAGCTTGCTGAAGCCTTAACCTGTCATGTAAACACAACCACAAAACAGAAGAAAAGCAAACAATGAACTTAACAATGACAACACCACCTAATACTAGCTCTACGTTACTGAAAATTTCCTCTAAACCATCCCTAAAATATTATAAACAAACCAGTGAGCACAACATAAGTGCACCATGTCCTGTTTGTTTGCTATTTATAACCTGTGGCCTTTGCAGTTAGATTGTGTTATTTGTGGGGGAGCTGGGGAGTTTGGCACACATCTTTGCCAGATGGTTCTTGTTTGGTAGACAGTTTAGTCACTGACCTCCGTTTTTAGAAGGCCAACATTTCAAATCTCACTTTGACACTTAAACTATTCACCCACTTTGTTGGCTGAATCCTCCATTTACTGATGGTAAATTCTATTTAACATATGAATTATAATGTCTAACCTTCCTTTCTATTGGTGACTGCTTTCCTTTGAGAGTTTTTAAATAAACTCAATGCCTCTTAAATGTTTTTTTTTCCCTCCATTTGTCACCCATTGGAGACCCTGATGCTTCACATGGATCCAAAGAAAAAAAGTGTCTTTTAATTTCTATTTTTTTTGTGATTTCTTGTCTATTTAGGCCTAAAAGAACACCTTACCATTTTCTCTTTTTTAAATTTTATTTTTATTTAAATTTTACAGCATGTCCACTGTAGTGGACAACAGGATGATTTAGGTAAAAAAATTTAACAGAATTCAAAAAACAAAAAAATGGGCAACTTATGGGATTAAAATGATATTAACCCAAAAATACATTAAATTTGGCCAAAAAACAAGAACAAAACAGAGCTTGGTCATTTTCTGTTGCTTGTTGCCTCCAAGGACAAAAACCCATGGTTATACTGGTTGTGGAACACACATTTAACACTGACATTTAACATAACTAGTCCTTCCTTTGTTGTTCTTATGGAGGTCCAGCGATGATAATTCTGGAAGCATGGTTTCTTTAAGGTGATGCAGAGAAACATCTTGCATTTGGTAAACCTAATGTATGTCTTGCCACTGCAGTCTGCAGCCCTTATTCCTACAAATTTCTGCATGACTGATATCCATCATCTCTGGCATGTGCGTGGCTCCTAGTCCGCGCACCGATGGCTCTGGTTGTGGGATTCTTGTTTTGTTTTTTGGCTGATACTGTTCTTCACTGTATTCACTGCTGTCATCACATCAAGGACTATCCAATAGCTCCTCCACCAGGTGCAGCTTGAAGTCAAGGTACTGCTGGGTGTTCTTAGCTGGTCGGTTGAGTGCTTTACTGTCAACCTTGTATTGGATCCAAGAAAATCTTAATTTCTTGGGCAGTAGTATTTAGCAACACTCATGTTGTTTGCAGCTGTCTTTGGTTTGTAAAGGTTGCAAAATCTTCAAAGACTTTCTCATCAACGTATTGTGAAAAGTACTGGATTGGACTCCAGTATTCACGGGTTTTAGACTTGTCTTGATCAACTAGAAGCCCAGGAAACACAGGCATGAACTTATTAGAATGGGGAAAAAAACACAAACAAATTTAAGTCAATATTGGAAGTAACAGCAAAATTTTAACAAATTGAATTTGAATTATAAAAATCATACAAGTTAGTCCTGGCCCACAGAGCATGATGTCTTTCCTGCTCCCTTTCTGTCCCTGAGTCTGTCTCCTCATCTGATTCTCCTGCATCTTCTTCCTCTCCTTCTTCCCCCATCACAGGCTGATATCAACCTTTTTCTCATTTGACAGTTCCAAATCTGAATCTCCCTCTACTATCTTGTACATAATTTTCTCTGCTTCACTTCTTTCTCCTTCAACAAAGTGAAGTCAATAAATACATTGAAATTGTCCTGGTGTCCACTACAATAGACATTCATGGAAACACAGTTAATTCAAAAGAAAATTAAATAAACTGTTTTCAGAGGTCAAAATATTGTTACTGGCATGTTAACAGACCAGAATATATATAAGTATAATGGTAAAAATAGCAAAAGATAAAGAATATTTGACTTACCTCTCCTCTTTCCACAAAATGTGGTTGCTGGTATGCCAGCCATGTTGATTCAGGAAAAAAGGGGAGTTCCCAGCATGCAAACCTATCACATGATATATCACTAGAAAGCCCAGGATGTCCTCTAAAGAGTACTGTAGGACTTTATAGGGTAACTCCTAAAGATTTTAAAAAATACAGGTAAACATAATGTCCACTGTGAAGGACATAAATAAATGGGCTGGGTCTCAGGAGGATATGGCAGAAGTTGAGAATAAATACATAAAACTGACTGCACGTTGCAATAACCCCAAACTTGTAGAAATCCCAGCAATGCTCATAGTGAAATACTTTAAAGTGTAAGTAGGGCTTATATCTAGTAGCATGCAAATGTCTGTCATTATCAAATTTTTTTTGCCCCACTGATTTATGGGTATTCAAGCAACAAAGACTGGCTTGTGATTGTGAACAGCTCTCTGAAAGCCAACAGCTTGTAGCCTTCAGAGATGGCACAACACAGACAAAATTGTAATTGTTTGAAAGTTAGACTGAATCTGAATGGAGCAGCAATCGATTTCCTCATAAAGACAACAAAGCCTGAGAAACAAAGCTGCACAAGCAAAAAATGAAAACGCAGCCACTGGCTGCACAGAACAGGATTTTAATGCTTATTATTAGTCCAACCCCAAACTAATCTCAACTCTCGTTGATTTCTTTCTCTTCCTCAGCAGAGCAAAGCTATACTTGATTAAATTTGTGCTGACAGTTTTCATCTTTCTAAGCAGTGTGTTGAAGGCAGCGTCAGATTTTTTTGTTTAATCTGCATTTTGAGCTGAAAGATCACACAAAGAAGTCCCAATCTTACTGCTCTTAATATCATGCAACAAAATGGGAATCCACATAAGTAAACTCAGCCAGGCAAGTCGAGCAGCAAAAGATTAAAACATCTGTTCTTTATTTTTTCAGCTGTGCTTCGCTGGTGTGCCAAATGAGTTTTCCCTTGAAGGGGTGATGTTACATAATATTAACTAAGTTCAATTAGAAGTCATATTTTTTAATGGTGTGAAGGTTGAAATAAAAAAGTTAGAACTAATGAAGAAACTTCTCATGCAAGTATGACATCTAGTATCATAACACATCCTATGTTCGTTACCTGCAGAGCCTTTTAATTGCCAATTCTCTCTTCTCTTTTTTTTTTTTTTTAAGATTTTCATAATTCAGTTTTGTTCTTCAAATATTAAAATAGCAGTAAATTTAATGATAACAATTCAACATTTGGAATAATTTTCTTTTGCCAACGATATGATTACAATCTAATATGGCAGCTAGAAGAGATTTTTCAGTGCTCAATAACATCCGAACCTGACTACAGATGTGACGTTAACAAGACCAGAGCACTGCACAAAACAGACTGGGAGCAGCTAAGTCCTGACACAAATCACAGCTGAAGGAACAGGAAAACAGATTGGTGGCCAAGAACAAAGCAATAACAAGCATGTTCCTTTACCTGAAAAAAAATGTATAGCAACAAGAGAAGAGCCTGTGCTCAGAAATGTAAGCTCATGAACAATAAGCTTGAGATTTATCACAAAACAATAAGATCTTATAGTGTCATTTCTGTGATCTAGCAAGCGTTTAACTTGGACCTGATCAGGATATCTTGATTTTAACAGCAGAGATTTTAACATACAGAACCACTGTAGATAGCTTCCTAAACAACTTCAGTTTGAAGAAATTATTTTAAAGGCATACTCAGTAGCCAGGTAAACAATGTAGCTTTTAACGTTTTTTTTTTAATGCCTCTTAACAACATTCCAACATAGTATAGCCATAAATATATTGTGGAGATTTTTAAAAACCCGAAAGAAATCAATAAAGTAGTTGTCCCGCAGTTCTCTAAAAACTTCAGCCAATCCTATCATTCGGACCGAACGATAGGATTGGACAGTCCAGCTGTCTGTCTGCCGCATTTCCGCACTGCTTGGATGCACCAGTAATCTGCCCGGACACATTTTCCGTCTCTGAACATCCCGGAAGTGAAAGGAGGACAGAATTAGCTAATTAGCTGTCGGGTAGAGCTTCCATTTTAAGATAAAAATACCAGAGTCCCCCCAAAAAACACCTTTTCAGCTAGCAGAAAACTAAAATCGTTTGGAGGTGAAAAGAGGAAAAGCTGGGGGAACATTTCTACGGCTGAAGTTAGACTCTGCATTGTTATCGTCGCAAAACGGGGTACCATGTCCGCGGGGAGGCTGGCTTGTGGATTTTGCCCGCCAGGAGGGGTGAGTGCACCGAGTCGTGTTTCTGTAAACTAGCAAGCGAGACCTCGTTTGTTTACCTGGCTACTGAGTATGGTTTTAATCAATCAGGAATGTTGAGCAGCTAGACTGAGTGCAGTCAAGGCCAAAGTGTTTTGCTGCCTTTCTAAAACAGCTCTGATCTAAATTTCACAGGGGTTCGATTAAAAAAAAAACTTCACTGCCATCAATTTTGAATGACAGCATTTGATAAATATTTTTTTTAAATACATGTAAATAACATATCTGTCCTGAAAGAAGTAAAACTAGTTCTCCAAATAGGGACTGCCAAGGAAGCAATCTAGAATGGGTAATATAGTAATAATTTATAACTCTTACAGAGAAACACACTTCAAAATAGCCCCAAAAATGCCTTTAAAGGGGCCATTTTAAAGTAGTGTTCTATTAGTATTTATATACAGAAAGGACCATACACAAAAGTGTTATTACTCAAGTGAGTGGAGTCTCTAGAAACAGGAAGACATCCTCTGATTGGAGCAATTCTCAATTCATCACTAGTCAGATTGGGAGAGACACTACTTTAGATTGGTGACAAATAATCAGCTACCTTTTAGGTACTTCAAACAACTCTTGCTCAAAAATGTCATACTGATGTGTTAAACACTGACTGTATTACCCACCTGTAAACATCTACAATTTTGCATGGGGCTGTTTGCTTAGTTTGTTTGTACTGAACAACGTCTGAATTACTATGCTACATTGCGTGCTGCTGCAGCTGTATAAATACCCTAAACTAAACAAACTTAGCTCATGCAAAATTGTAGAGGTTGACAAACAGAGGTAATACGATTCTAATCTAATACAGTATGAATTTTTGAGCAAGCCATTTAAAATATAAGAAAATTAGCCTGTAATTTGCCACTGATCTGCAGCAGGGTCTCTTCCGATCAGGTCAAAGAATTTTTCCAGTCTAGAGACTTCACTTGCTTTTAGTGATTTCACTGGTGGATATAGACCTTACTGTAGATAAATAACTGATAGAATGCCCGAAATATCCCTTTAACATACATTACCACAAAGAGCTGGTAGGTTCTGACTCCTACCATCTCTGGCTTCTGGTATCACAAAAGATTTTTAATAGAAGCTCGTAAAATTTAAAAACGGTGACTCCCAAATGAGTCATTTTTGGATTCCTTTAACATTGTACTGATAATCCTTATGAAAATAACTATATGTAATATCTATGTAAAAGTATTAAAGAAAAAAATAATGCACTTTTAATAAATCAATTTTCCAACAAAAAAAAAAAAATCACTTTTCACATGATGAACTTCACAAAGCACTTTTCTACCTTTTCGTCCAAATGAGCTCAAGTGTAATGCAAAATGACATCCAAGTTGATGCTTCAAACTGTAGTTTGCCAATATTATATGAACCAACAGTCTATCAGAAATGTAATCAATTACTTACAGCAACTTAAGTGTTTTGGTTTAGACTAGCATGTTGATACTGGAACACAGCTTGATTTACACTTGAAACAAAAATAAAAGCTACTACCAAATAAAGGTGAATATGCTAGTTATGCGTGCTTCATTTAAGGTGAGTACATTAATTATGTGTGCTTTATATGCTGGCTAAACACTGCATCATGTTATGTACATAGTACACATTTCATTTCCTATCTCGGTGAATGCCAATAGACATACTTTTCAGTAAATTATTATTTTTTCTAGAATTTTGTTTGATGTGTAACTTTAATATCGTGTTATGAAACTTAATAATGCTTCTGATATTTGTAACCCATGGCAACCATTAATGATAAATACAGGTAACTCGATCTTTAATAAACACTAAATGTTAACTGGAAAATACTAATTTTAGGCTTTTATCGATGTTCCAATCACACTTTAGGTGATGTGGCAACTTGTTGGAGGAACAATCTAGCAAGATTAGGAGAAACTTCCAGAAACTCTAAACAGTTAAAGTTAAAGGCCAAAACTGCTCAAACATAAATGTATGAGTAGAACACTAACAAGCGAAAACTCTTCTAAAAAAAAAAAAAAAGTGCCGTCGTTAATTTGACTGCAAGCCGACCCTAGCTAACGTTAGCGCTACGCAAACATTTGTTACAAAATGGCAAAAAAAAAAAATAAAATAAAACCAGACCTTACATGTTCTCACAACAGACACAAACACAAGATTACGCGACACTATTTGAAAAGTTGGTTTTATAATGTGGCTAATTGTAGCATAACGTTATAATCCTCTGGTTTACAGCCAACACCTCGTTTAGCTCGATTAGCTTGATGTTAGCAAGTGCATATGCCTGTCATGAACACGGCTTTACATCTGGTAATTTTAAAATAACAAGTCGGAAACCAAATATCCGTTTCAATAATATTTCAAAATATCAAAACATTGCCGACGATTAGCTGAGGACATAACAGCAAAGCATCCCTGCATGAGTCTATGCGACAGACGGGGCTTTCGTCGCTATCTACAGCACCCTAAACCGTGCTATATTTTCTCAAATTCGATCACTGCTTACCGTATGAAGAGAATATCCGCGCCTCTGTTGTTGCTGTTCAAACTCTCTTCGTTTTACTGCACAAGTTGTGTCCGTAGCTAGCGGTAGCTCGTTACTGATGGTGGCGGTTACAGATAGCTATCTGGCCTTGCCCACTAAAATGTTGCTTTCAGGTACTGTCGGAAATCCCTCAGCGAACCCTGGTGAGCCTTTGTCAGCCTCTTTTCAGACAATCCTTAGATTGACTGACTGTTGGACACAAGATTATTAATTTTAGACGAAGTAAATCGAAAATGGCGGTCCATTAATAGTTATAGTATAAAAATTGAGGATTTAAATATAACTTTGTGTTTAAAAAATCCTGGCATGCAAACCTATATTCTGGATGTGACAAATACACTGGTGACAAAGCTGAAACCGATCTGACAAAAAATAAACTAAATTCATATTTCAACAATATTGAGTTTGGGAGATAGCTCGGTTTTGAGGTAAGATTTATTTATGTAAATATATGAACAAATTAAACGTTCTTAATTGCGTTCAACAGCTTCAATCTCGTTTAATTATATTTATTCCTCCTACTACCTCTATTTGCAAATTTATTAAATGTTTTAACGAGTTCTGTGTAAGAAAATAACGCAATCGCCTAAGGATTTTTTGATTAACGTATTAATGCTGATATAATTTTTTTTAAATGGTCATTTTCAACCCACGTCAGAAACTTTTAATACCTGTCTTGTGTATTGTTTTTACGAGGGATTTTGAAAGCAGCACGTCCTCAACGTTGACATCAGCGTTTGTTCCCTAATTTCATCTACATGCTTTCACGGAAGTCATACGGTTAGTGTTAGTCTGCTGATGTGAAATATAAATTAGGGTCTGCGCAATTCAATTGACCTTGATAAATAAAAACATTTGGTTAAAAACAGTAACCTTTGTCTCGATACGTGAAGGCGCCACAAATGGCTTAGTGCGCCATCTGCCGTGTGCTGAGGGGAAAACATGCGGCTTGTTTTTTTAAAGGACTCAACATAGGTTGAAATTTTTAGATTGATTTTACATTACATGTGCAAATCTGTATAAAACTGGGGGCTTAGATATGCCTTTCTGAAATGTTTCATGTTTTTCCAAGGCATCTACAATGCTGTGAAAAAGGCATTTCTTCTGTTTTTGTCATTTTTCTCATGTTTCAGACACCAAATTTCAATATCAGATAAAAACAGGCGAAATACAAAATGCAGTTTTCAAATAATTTCCTTTATTTAGGGGAATAAGTTATCCAAACAAACCTGACCTTATGTGAATAAGTGACTTAATAGCAAGTTGTAAGGTGGCAACAACTAGTCAAAAGTTTGTCTCTCAAATCAAGTAAGGTTATAGGGTAAGGCACTAACACACCTGTTTGTAAACCTATACAAAATTGCATGAAGCCATTCTAGTTAATGGTGTTTATGCTGCTACAGCACCACATAGTAATTCTGACAGTTAGACTCATGCAAAACTGCAGAGGTAGATACGGTCCATACTGTCCTTACTGATAAACAATAGATGCAATTGGAATGTAGATATGTAAATAGAATGCCACTTCAGAATGTCCAAAATGTCCTTTTAATGTTTAAATTTTCTGTTCATATATTATAGTGAATTTTAATTCAGCTTTCCAAATAATGTGGTTAATTACAGTTAATTCATGATCTAACATGGAGGGGCTATTACATTTTAACATAGGGCCATGTTAGTTTGAAGATTTTCTCTTAATAAATGAAATTCTCATTTAAAAAAATGAAAAATTTTGCATTTACCAACATTTTTTTCTAATGTTGGAATTTGCTGATCTGAAACATTAAACATGAAAAAAAAAAACAGAATAAATTTGTAAAGATGTAATAGCTGGTCTTAGTCAAAACTAAAGAGGTAAAGACAAATTTGTCATGACACCTGTTATAAAACAATGTTTTGTTGAAAACTGGCTCCCCAATTTTCAGTTTACAGCATAGAAAAGTATATCCACTGAAGATGAGAGTTTAAAATGAGAAGCAGTTGATTGAACTCGTCATACCTCAAAGATGCAGCTTGAAGTAGGTTATTGCAGTTTTGCGCCTCAAATCACAGACTTGCATTGATTTTAAAAGGAACACCAAGGTCGTTTTTGCAGTTACATCTATCTGAAGCTCTAGTAAATTATAGAGGACTCAAAGAAAATGACACATAGCTATTATTTCTCCTGAGCATTTGGGCAGTCGGGATGAAATTAGACCCATTGAGCAGGAAGAATCACAGCTATACCTACCACGCTCAGGTCAATACACATCAAGAAGCGAATGGCTATCTCTAAATGTAATTGCACAGACCTTAATGTCTTTATCTGATTGTTATGGCTGCAGAATACATTTACAAGGAGACAAAAGTAACTATAAACTTTAAAACAAATCTAATGTAGTGTGAAGTGCAGTTAGCAAGACATTTTTCAAACCCCAAGACAGACAGGGCTGGCCACCTCCCTGTTCATGTCTAGACAGGCCCAAAGTGTTAACACACTGTTCTGATGTGCTGCCATCTATGCAAAGTGGGGAAAAACTTATTTTCTTACCATTACTTTTATGACATAGGATTAATATTTTAAAATCCAAATAAGTACATTTCTACGCTCACTAGTGTCTGCAAAAAGCTGTCAGATCATCACCAGCCAGAACCCTGATCTGTGGCTTACTCAATATCCTTTATTAGATGCTGTTACTGCTGCCTCATTTTGTATGATTCTGATTTGCAGTAAAAACTCAAATACATAAAGCCTGTAATGATCAAGTCAGATTTGACTTTACAGACAGCTGCCACCAGAGGGCACTATATTACAACAAAAAAAGAACACCGTGTTCCAAAATCTTGAGCCATTTTTTCTGTTTTTGCACCAGTTTTCCATGAGGTATTGCAGTTGTCATTACCAAATTATCTAATCAAAATCTGCATCAATTGTTTAGTTTAATTCTAAATTTGCTAACCTTTCGATATGATCATTTCCAGATACAGCAACAATCTCCATCACTCTGAAGTGCTTAAGGATGTTTTCTCTTTCTGCAAAATGATAAACAAACGTAAAAACTTCATTATCCCTTAAAATCCATTGAGGATTCTTAAGGAGATGATTCATAACATCCTGCATTAACGTTGTCAGTTACAATCCATCACAAGGTAATAGTCTTAAATAAATCTCATCGTAATTGAGATGAATCCCTCATTTCAATGACAAGTCTGGTTTTTAAGACCCAATTACCACTATGGGTTCTCTGGCCCGGCTGATGCGCGGGGTTCCGGCGGCGACACGAGCGGAGAGAGGCTGGTCGTTTCAGTCCAGCAGAGAGGACGGAGAGATGGACCGGGTCCAAAGAGGGATGGAAATCTTCCTGCTGCATCAGAGGGCAGGCGGATTTATGACAAACGCACACAGTCTTAATTTGTGCTCAACCCGATAATGCATCTCAAGGCCAGAACAGTTCTGCTCAGTGTTTCTTAACTGGATGTTTCTTTAATTATATGTCAGAGGCCGTAAAACTCGAGCGAAGATTTTCCCCCACAAAGCACTGTTTTATGTCTTGGTCATTACTGTAAATTACAAGTAACAAGAAAACTCGAAGGCTAATGGAAGGGAAATGCAAAAAAAGGGAAAGTTGGTTTATTCATCTCTGTATACAGTTTCCAACTTGTTTGACACAAATTTTCATGTACTGATCCGGTATAGAGATTGTTCACCTTAGTGTGTGTGTGTGTGTGAGTGGAAACAGAACACCTCCATTTGTTATACTGAAGAAAGAGAAACCTGTACAAATAACAAATACATGAATCGTACAAGAGCAGTTTAAAACATATACATATTCACAAAACCACAATCATAGTCCTTTTCCTCCAATTTTCATCTAGCACTCTCTCTTTGATGTCAGACCTGTGTGCACACTTACGGTATGGCAATCAGATAAAGTAATTACTGGCAATAATTTGAGAAATCACTAAAACTGTAGTTTTAATGACTCCTACGTGAAAACACTTAATAGTTGTATAATTCCTCTTGTTGCTATATTGCCTTTTACATACAGTTCATCTTTGGTGATAAACAACTGTTGGTGAATGTTAAATGACACAGAGAGCAGCTGCTACTCTTGTTTTCTTTCAGCATCTAATACTTGCTGCAAAATCCAGCAGCACTGCAATTCCTCCCAAGTGATTAAAATGCAATTTACTAAAAAGTTACAAGGATTAAAAAAATAATGGAACTCAAACTAAACTTCACTCTTGCACCTGTTTCCTCAGTCTGAGTGTCTATTCACCCTCTACCTGGCACACACACACAGAAACACACAAGTCAGTCAGTGCATTGTTCGTTTTCTCTCTTCTGTTTGAATCCAGAGTCACCTCAGCAGCATTGAGTCTGTAGAAGCCTTCGTTCAGCTCAGCTCAGCTCGAACCCAGCTGAGGACTCGATAGCGTACAGCAGCTTGCTCCTCATCAGCTGCTGGTCGCAGAACTCAGGGAGCTTGAGCAGGTTCATGCAGGTGCTGGCGGTGGGTAGGCGGTCCAGATCGGTACCACCGTTGTGAATGCAGAAAGCCGGGTAAAGCTCCTGTTAGCAGATGTAAGGTGTTAATGGATCAATCACACAGCTGTCAAGCACCAACTAGGACCGCTCTGCACAAACTTGAGCCTAAAGCCCAGCCTGGCCTGGCCACACACCTCCACAATAAAACTAGTACATTTTATACTGTAGCTGATTAATTCTTCTCTAGTATGGCACAGAGATTTTTGACAAGTGATAGGGAGAACTGAAGAGATCCATGAGTCGTCAGCATATAGACACACTGAGAAGTACTTTTTCTTGAATACATCTGGGTTTGTCTTTGTATTGGAGCATATTTATTTATTTCAATAAACCAAAAAATAAGACAAACTTTGATCTAAATTGCAAAACAGTTGTATATGTTTGGTTCCTTCTAAGATGAGAAGAATTGAATTAAAAACCAGGAACCAGAGAAAAATGCTAAAAATATAGTAATTATTAAATATGTTGAATATAAATAAAATAGTAAGGTGATAAGTTATTATTTAAACTTATATGGATCAATTGAATGCCCTGAATTTCAAGACTGAACATTTTAAACAAGAGGATGTTTAGAAATCTGACTATTTAAAATGGACTTCAATAATATTTGAAAATGATTCACATGGATAAACTGAAATATCTAAAAATAAATAATTGCAAAGACAAGATTTAAGATTCCTAGTTGTGGTCAAATGTTTGTTTCTGTGAGAGTGTGCACATCTAAGGCACTTTTAAGAAACTTAATACGGTATTTAAATGTATGTGATGACTGGAATAATTTTCCAATAGCATTATGGTTGCGCTCTCGAATGCCACTGTGAGTTGCTCTCGTTCCATGTCTAGGCTGAGAATGCACTGGCTAAAATGTTTGGGCGGGTTTGACTCATGTATTTAGTTGGGTCATCTCTTACTCTCGCTGCAGTTATATCTAGTATTTTTTATTTTTACATTGGATTTTATAGTTGTTTTTCTTTTTTTAATCAATGGTTTTATGTCTTGTGATTGAATTGTGCTTCTCTTTTATTGTTTCTTTTATCTGAGTTGTCTTTTCTTAAAGGACTTTTAGTCTGCCAATAAAGTTTGACTTGACAACTTCACCTATAGTTACAGTTTTTATGACCATAAGGTTCTCATTTATATCTTTTCAAAGTGTCAGCTAGTTATGCAGTTTATTTCTTCTTGCGTTTGAAGACGGCAACCAGCGTTTGCACCTCCAACAATATGGTGTTGTTATGGTTAGACAGCACCAATGGGCAAGTCCCCAGATGAGTACCTTAATCATAATTCAGAGACAAACCTGTGGTATATTCAATAAATAGTACATCTCACAGCGTATTTATCTGACTCTTTTGTGACGACCTTCAAAAAAATAAACACGAACATTTGCTGTATTTTTTTTTTTAAAGAAACTAGACAGCCAAGCTGGACCTCAGGCTCTGATTCGTGTAGGACAGTCCGTTTTTTCATCTAAGAGCTTTGCATTTCGTTCATTATCAGCTGACAAATCACATAGAGAAACATCTTGAGGTGTTTGAAGCCAGACAACGATGTGAGTAATGATCCCAATTTCCAAACCAATCCAGGTGAAGCAATAAACGTCAGCTTCCACAAGGGGATAAATGTTAAAAGAGCAAAGCTAATACAGTGGAAGGATAAATTTAGGAAATCAGCTCAGCGTTTGAAAGGTACAGAGGAGGAGGCAGGCTCACAGTTTGACCCTTGGATGAGACGTCGGATGGATGGTCATTTCATGTTGTCTATCTGGCTTTTTTTTTTTTTTAAATCAAACTTTGCAGTTGATGAGGCCACTTCGTCTGCAAACTGTGACACTGACCGTTTCCATCACGAACAAGCTACTCCACCCTGATTTCCTCCCGCTATTTAATGTTAGTCTATATGTCTCTTTGGCAATACTTGAGCAATTAAATGGCTCTTCAGGGGCTTCGCCGTAATGACCCCATTTTTCTGACAATTACCGTATTAAACTATCGTTGCTTATTGAGAAAGTATCATTACCACTGCTATCATTAAAAAAAAGAAAAAGACAGCTTCCATCATCTTTTTTAAATGGCTTCATCTGACAGAGCCATTTCTCCTCTAATGAATCCTGAGCCATTTCACGACAGCTAATTAAGGCTTAGCTGGCTTGAGCTGAGGGCTGGGTCAGGGGCCACTCCCCCACAAATTACCACCCTTTAAGTCCCAGAGAGGCAGCGAGGTGGGAGGGGCGGCATATCCGCACACCGGCCAAAGTCAAATTGATTAAATATGGAGGGACGGGATTATTTAAAGCCTGAGAGGAAATACTGCAGAAGAATTTTTGGAGTGTTGTTCACTTATTACTTTAGAGCAGCAATAACTTGTTCCTGACTAATGATAGTAAGAATACTTAAACAATCATATTATGATTACAGCTTCTGGTCAGACAAAGTGCAGCATAAAAACTCTTTAATGGCCCTAAGCAACACTTTCCTCTATTTCTCTCTAACTCCTTTAAGTGTCCCACAAATCAAGTCAGTGAAAACGTGAAATAGCTTCTAATTAGGGTGTTATTTCAGAAAATGTTTTACTATCATGATTCAACACTTTAAATGATCTTTGGGAGCAGATGGACGTAGTTTCCTGTTGTATTCATCGCCTGAGATATTGCTGCTATCTGCCATGTGACACAAAAGAAAAAAGGTGAAAAGTTCAGTCTTCTACAGAGTTCTGAATGACAATATTTGTCCAGCCGAAGTCTCCAGTTAAACCCAGACACACACAGAGAGCTGCAGACAGACTTCTTCAACAGGGGGAAGGTCATGAACTATAAAACAATAGTGAACGTGGAGATAAGAGTTCACACCAACGCCCTTCCCTGAATGCACCTAATTGGAAAATGATAATTCTGAGGGCTGTTATCAGTCGGAGTATTTTCATTAGAAGCTCATTAAGAGGTGAACCTTCTGTTGAGTCTGGGAAACCTGTTGGAAATGGGACAAACCAGGAGGAGGAACGCTCACCTTAAAGCCCAGCAGCGGCGGACGGGAGCAGCTGGTGACAAACTTCAACAGCTTGCGCTTCTCTTCATCTGTGAATCCTTCAACCACCTCCCAGAAGATCTGGATAACCGGATGATTGGCAGAGTATCCACCTAAAGGGGGTTATTGCAGGAATAAGTACTAACATTGATAGGTGAACCCTTATCAAACCTGACTGCAAAGAATTAGGAACATATTGAACCTGCCTGAATAGTTTGTGAAGTTTTTTAGGTCATCTAGACAAATTGGCACATGGGCTCCAGATATCAGCACCTATTAGGAGGTAGAATGTATTCTTACTGTTTTTGTAAGTAATACAGATGTTTAAAGTCACAGTTGTCACTTGGATGTTACCTGTATCTCCTGCTGGTCGAACATACGCAGCCATTCCAGGTTGACCACAGTAGCAAGACCCTGTCTGAAGGCCAGGCAGTGAGGCCTGATCTGCTTGTTCAGCCTGTAATCAGCCACTAAATGGATGTAAGCTATCCGGTTTGCTGTTGTCACAGGAATGTCTTTACCTCCTGGCTTGAGCTCAACCACCTGGATAAAAAAAGACAACAAAGAATATTTAAGGTAGAAGTTTCATCAGCATATTTTATTCCGTATTCAGGAACCAGATCAACAAACAATGTCAGTGTTTAAAATATGCCAGGTGGGTTTAATTCAATCAGTGCAAAGCAATTAAAAGGCTTTCCAACAGTGTTCTTCTGATTAAAAGGTGAGGAACTCAGAGTGGTTCGGTGCGTTTTAGTGTTACTAAATATAGCGTCATGGCTGAACATCTGGTCCAATATCATTTGGCTCCAGGTTCTCTTTTCATTAGCTTTAGAGCAGTTAGGACTTGATACGATGTGCTCATCTCTGTTCATAAAGCAGGGTGGACGATTCCATCGACAAGAGGACAAAATATCATGTTCATCTTTTTTCACTGCATTTATTCTGCATTTGCTACGTGACATCTTTTATTTTGAAGAGTTATTAAACTTTTCTTCTACAATTGGGACCTTGTGTTTTTGGGAACCTAAAAAAAACCCTTGTATTTGTAGTAATATCTTTCAAACGTTAGGATTAAAGGAGTTAAAAACAGAGGGGGTATAGTTAAAAGTCAGAGAGGGAAATGAGGTGGAATCATGAAGCCATTGCATTCTACTACTTTACTTTACCTGCATTAGGAATAGATGATGCAAAAAAGAAGAAAGGCATTTATTGTGACAAGTTGCCAAATAAGGGGACTGGTGATCATGGTATTCTATGAATAGATGGGTAGCTACAGGATCTACAGGTTTTTAAGCCAGTCCTTAATGGTGATATTCAGCCATCAGGATGTGTTTCCCTGCTACAAAAGACAACAAATGAACCAAAAATGATCCAGACTGTTTAAAAGTCAATGAAAAAAATTACCATTACTTAAAACATCAGAGGATAAGGTGAAATGAAAGTGAAGCAGGTGGGAAAACTGCTTTAGAGGAGGCATCACATTTCTACAAAAAACCAGCGAACCATGAACACGGTGTTAAATTATCATGAGAAGCTAATCGTCTTTCTTTAGCATCTGCTTTATAATTCAAGTCATTTACTTTGTAGTTTGCACTGTGGTTACTATAGAGATAAAGGAGATATTCAGACTATGGGTCAGCACCCACTTTCCCAGAATGCAATGCTGCAAGTCTGAAACATCATTAGTACTTTGTTGATTAACACAACGAGTGTTTAATGAGTTTGTGTTGCTGCTTATTTTCTAAAATCACTGTCCTGACAAATATTGTGTTCTTTCTTAAAAATTTAATAAAATATCTCAAAAATCTCACTACAGACTGAAACACTGCATCAAAATAAACTTTTATGGATAAACCTAAAAAAAAACTCTTGCCAAGCCTGATGGAAAAGCTTTACAAAAGCCTGCAGAGCAACAATATTGATGAAAGATTGCACTAGAATGTAAGGTATTGCTCTTACTCTGTCCATTCCCAGAGCAGCCTCCCATTCAGGAAACCATTTTCTGCCTTTTCCTCCTCACAGTGGATGCTGATTATGTGCTAATGTAAGAGAATTACTGTGGTTATCTTGCTTACTTTGGCTATCTCACAAGGGCAAATGCAGGGCAGACTGCTCCCGGGTGTGTGCCTAATCTTTCACAAATTGTTTTCCCTATCGTGTTTGCGAGGTCCTATTTGTGACCATGAGGACCACATTGCAAGCTCTGCCGTTTCAGGTGTTGTTTGAGAAGAGCTAATAAGACGCGTTAAGGCCCTGAGCAAACAGGAGCTCGGTGCAGAGTGCAGTTTCTGAGCGCAGGTGACTCGGAGTGGTGGTAGATTGTATTTTCAGCACTGAGCTTTGGAGCAGGGGGGTCTTGAGAGCTGTTGGCTGCTCCTGTCAGGCGTGTTGCGATAATTTGTGGGAGGAAAGGCAGGTGGAATGGTCAACAGAGCTGCTGCGTCCCCTGCACTGCAGTGACAGAGGCGACGTGCTTTATCTCAGCCAGTGCTGAAAAGTGGTGCATCAGGAAGGAAATGAATTATTAACGCCACAAAGAGAAACCAAACAGGAGGGAGGACAGACTTCAGACAGCGAGGTACTGACCAGGACAGAAACAGAGGTGAAAAGTAAACACACAACAGTCAGTGCAGTCACCTGCGCTTCTCCCAGATCATTGTTAACCACAGTAAAGTTGAGGCCCAGTTCTTCCACGTCACCCTCATAGCTCTTGAGGAAGAGAAGGTTGCGATACATCTCTGGGTCCAAAGAGGCCAGGTGGTGGATGTCTACATCTGCGCTGGTTCCCAGAAGTTTGGATAGGAAGAAACTGGCAAAAGGCAGCTCCACCAGCATGTTCTCATACAGCGCCTGTGAGAACAATATACATCAGACCAAACACATTTTACCATTATAATACCTCATAAAAATTATAAGAATATTCAGCACTAAACAAAGCATAACTGAATAGACAACAGTTCACATTCTAAGGATATTTTGAAGTATGTTTCTGAGTAAAGAAAACGTCTGGAGTTCAAACAATCTGAAACTCAATTATTCTTTTACCCATCTCATGAAAAAATTAGATACATTTTTACATGCATCAATTTTGAAATACATGTTTATGAATATGGAGTTATACAATTATTTATTTACAAGCACAAATATCACCAGCTGCAGGTAAGTTTAGCCCTCCCAGTGCATCCAGGAGTCAAGTGCATCAAGAATTTCTTAGCTTTTCTGTCAAAATAATGTAAAATAATAAAACTGGTGACAGTTTAAAAGTTTGCAAAATAACGTTTTAATGAATTGCTGTGAGATTTTGAAGACTGGAGCTGCTTTAAGACAGCAATAGTCTCCTTTAATCTTTGCTGTGCCCCAGTCAGTTAGTTTCTCCAAACAGAATCCACCAACGAAGCGGTCTACAAACACACTTGAATAAAGCTGTGAAATATTTTCAAGCAACAGAAATAATGGTAATGCAAATATGTCCAAACATCTGAATACAAAATACATAAAGCAACATTATTAAGCTTCGCATCAAAGTATCAAGTGTTACGTCAGGAAATCTAATGGCATCAGAGTGACGGAGATCAAAACACTGAACACAATCTATCTTCAAGCACATTCAGGCCTCTTCTTCACTCGATTCAAACTTTATAAATGCCGACTCTCACCTTGACCTTAAATGCAATTAAGAACCACAGCCGGGCAGGTGACTCATAAAACCCTAAGCTAATGTACTGGAATAGTCCGAAAAAGAGCCTATTGGAGACATTAAAATATACAGGCCTTTATAAATGATAGCGCTAAAAACCCTGACCGCATCAGCTAAATGGATTATAAATCTAGAGGATTTCCATAATGCATGCATCTTAAACACACACTAACGCATAAATCACAGCTATTTTCTAAACACAGGTTAATTGCACAACTTCAAACATTGTCTATTTTTTATGCAAAATAATCCACTTAGCATTACTCTTGTGGCCGCTGTTCATTTTAGACCATATGCGCCGCGTGGCCCCTTGAAACCTATCAATAACACTTGTGCCGGGAAGAGGCAGCAATAAGTATATGGAAAAAACTTGTAGCCTTATTTTTTCTAGTGCCACTCGCCTAATTTATGAGTGTTTATTGCCAGAAATTGTGCCAAAATGACTCGGGTTGGAAAGAATTAATTGTTATGGCCCAGGCCTTTTAATATAAGTGAGTGCAGTGGCAACGCAATTAAAGCAGATCGCGGCACCATCAGGTGGAATAAATGCCAACAGCATTGCAGGTGCATTCTGTTAGCTGCCAAATAAATTCCTTAATTTACAACATTAAGAATCAATAAAATTATAATGCCTTCCAAACGCATCTCTATCAATCAGCGGTGCGACACTCTCGCACCTCTAAAGGGAAGATCATTGAGAGGAGGCTGATGGTGAAGGAGGATGAAAGCTTTTTCACCTCCACAGTTTACAAATCACTAACGAGGCTGGAGGTTTTGTGCTAATGAGATGAAATGAGCCCCAAACAGAATCTTTCACAGATTGTTGCACAATAAATAAAATAAGAGAATGCTGATTAAAATAACTTTTTAATCTTTGGGCTGAAGTAACAAATGCAAAGCAACCTGTTTTCATGTTTTCCCATTTGTGGTTTAAATCTTCCAGCTTGTCAGCGGGGTGGACAAGCGAGGAAGAGGGATGATGACTGGCCTCTATTCTGATGTTCAATCCCATTTCAGTGAGTACCCCAGACAAGCCACTCCTGGCTGTAATACATCACCTCCACAACAATGGCACGCCTCGGACATTAATTAACTATATTAATCTCCCGTGTCCTTTGAGCTGCAGCGTGCACCGTGCACACTGCAGCGGCGGTGATGCAATCCCGATCCATATAAACGGTTGCCTTTTATCCAGGCAATAACGGCACTAAACAAATATCAATACGCCTCTCAAATGGCCACTCAAACGTCCGTTTTTATGGAGAAGGAAGAACCTAAGGTAGGGTTAATTGAAAGTCAAATTCTAATTAATTTCCCTCAGCCTAATTGCCTGTACCATTAGCTATGGAGAGCATAGAAGCAGGAATGGGCAAATTGTAGCAGCTGATTGATCACTTCTCACTTGCACAGAATACAGAGAAGAAAAGGAAACGCAACAGGAGGAGGAGGAGGAAGCTGACCAGGCAGTCTGGAGCTGTGGAAGAGAGAAGAGCCCTGGATGTTCCTGACTGTAAAACAGATCAAAATGCTATTACCACATGCTTTGAACGCTTATTTATGTCCTGTCTTTGTGGGCCTGCTGATTTAATGCCAGCCAAATGCAGTCGCTACACAAACAAGAGGTAGGAATCATCCGCTAATGGAAGTCCTAATTGAGAGGCGACCCGCTTGTCATGAGGTAATTCTTCTCTGGATGGAGATGATAGCACCTCCCCATCATGAGGAAAGCATCTTGATAAACAATCACCACCACATGCATTAAGGATGATTTAGAAACATTAGGCTCTAATAAACAGTGCCATCGGAGATACAAAGGAGATGATGCTGCCAAAAAGAGAACAAAAGCTTACTTTAGTATTGAATGTTTTTTTAGGAATTGACAAGAGTTTCTATAAGAATTTCAAGTAATAATATGAAGCCTCGCCTCGCCTTCTTCCGCTTATCCGGGTCGGGGTCGCGGGGGCAGCATTCCAAGTCGGGCAGCCCAGGCCATCTTCTCCCTGGCCAAGTCCACCAGCTCCTCAGCTGGGACGCCCAGGCGTTCCCAGGCCAAACTGAAGATGTATTTCCTCCAGCTTGTCCTGGGTCGACCTGGGGGCCTCCTGCCGGCAGGACATGCCCAGAACACCTCCCGAGGGAGGCGTCCAGGAGGCATCCTTACCAGATGCCCAAACCACCTCAACTGGCTCCTTTCGATATGGAGGAGCAGCGGCTCTACTCCGAGCACAAAAATATGAAGCACTTTTTATATATTAGATGAGGAGGACACTTCATTATTATGGCCTGTGACAGAAAGGCAAAAGGCAGGTGATGTTTTTGCCTCTGTGTGTTTCTTTAGCAAAAATATCTCATGTACGATCAGATGGAATTTTGTGAAACTCTAAGTAATCATTACACGTTCATCCATTAATCTGCAACGGATTAACCTCTGCAGTCAATCCAGTTCAAGATATCCACCACTGCTAATCAACATTAGCAAACTAAAAAATGGCTAACCCGGTCAATTTTAGATATTGAGCTTACATTTGGTGTGGTATTAGTTGAGAGTCATCCTCAACATATATTTAAAGCACTACCTGATCAAACAAGACTTTGAAATATTACACATGATCCCAAATATTAATTTTAAGCTCAAATATCAAATGTAACACCTTGATTGCTCAACATATAGTGATCCTAGCTTAAAACTCTGGCATGAAAGGCATTCCTTCAAAGAATACCAAGTCTTTTTTATTAAATTTTACTTTGGAGACTCACCTTTCCAAGGATCCGGCCCAGGAAGTAGTAGTGTCTTGTGAAGGATTCTCCTACAAGCATCTCTGCAGCTGGGTTGGAATACAACAAGCCCTCATTGGTCGTCTTGAAGAATCCCTGGTTGGGATTGAAGCCCGACTTCAGGAGCTCATTTAGGAACTCTCGAAAGATGCCCCCACCATCGATGCCTGCCTCATCCAGACCATGAGCATTCAGAAGATGGACTCGGATCTTTTTCTTAAGGTCCGGCTCTGGTTTAAGGATACAGATCATGCAGACAAATTATAGAAGAAACACAGATATTCAGGGAATGTCCAATAATGTTCATAGTGACCATTTTCTCCATAGGACCTTTACTTTTTTAATGCTAAATTAACCAAACTACTTCAAGCGTGTATTTTTTCCCTGTCAACACAAGATTTGTCTAAAAAACATTTTTTTTAAATGAAGTGCAATTTTCCCCCAACAAACTCAACATGCATCAAAGCACTTTCTTGACCTGACGAATATTCAAATCAAATTCAGGTCATCTTTTAGAATAATAAGTGTACAGTGATAAATCAGGGCAGCTATAACTTATAGACACATAAATGATATAGATCATGTCTTCAGTCCAGGTCTCCTACTACTCTTTTTAATCAGATTGCCTCCCCCCCCCCCACACTGAAGTACCCTTTCAAATTCAAACAAAAAAGAGGTGACTTAAAATAATTGATTCTGCTTTTATGTGATCCATTACAATAATCAGAATCCTAATTATGCTTTACTGAAATCCATTAGTCTGCATGAAAAGAGGCAGCCTTCATCTTTATGGAGCATAACAAGAGTTTTAGTAACGTTCACAAAACCAAGTCTTCTCCATTTTTGGGCTGTTTTGAAATAAATGCCGACAATAACACAGCAGCTGCAGCACATTCTCTAGACAACAAGATGTAATAATGTAGGCCACAAGTAATAAAGCTCCTATCGAAGTTCAAGTTGCTTCTGTTACCGTTTTCTGGAGAGAGTTTATCATAGGCGTCTTCATAGATGTAGTTACGTCGGATGGTGACATTGATGCCATCGGGGAATGGCCCATCCCCTTGCACGTCCCGTTTGTCAACATAGATTAACCTCTGGAAGATCTAAAGGGTGAAGGTGAACCCAGTGACAGTGTCAGTAATGAATCCTTACAGTTCATGTAGAACTCAGAAAATAGGTTTTAATTTCAGCGTTTACATTTTCTTGAAGCAAAGAAGGATAAAAAGGTAGCAAGGTGATATAAATTAGATTTTTTTAAATGTAAGAAACAGTCATCATGGTTAAAATTAAGACTTAAAATTTTAAAAAACGTAAAAAGCTGTGGCATTACATCAAACTGTTAAATGAATAATAAAGTTCATCTTTAGCACATTATGCTAAACCTGTTTGGCTAAAACATAAACGTGTCCTGAGTTGAGCAGTGCGATACCTTAACTCGCTCCTCAAAGGGAACAACAAAAGGCAGCTCTGTGAGGATGGCCAGATGTCTCTCTTCAGACACAGACAGCTGTGGAGGCTCTAAACCAACTGTAGGTAAACATAAACAACATGTTTTAATAAATTAAGTGAGTCATTTTCTGCAGCTTTTCCACTCATGTCAAGAAACACATTTTTAAAAGTTTCTGCTTTACCACTAAATGTTTTCTGTAAATCCTCATAGGAACAGGATTATACAATGTTTCCTCCTTCTCCAAAATTATTTTGACAATTGTACTTGTACTCCAGGGTCCGACTATTTTTAAGAGCAAGTTTTGACTTCCATAATAATAATAATACATTTTATTTAAGGCGCCTTTCTAAAACCCAAGGTCATTGTAGAAATGCAGACAAATTACAAATAAAAACATAGCAGCAGGACACAGTAAAACCAGCAAGTTAAAAAACAAGAACCAAACAAAGGTGCTACACAGAGTAGGCAGCCTTAAAGACTCCTGATTTTTTAAAAATTTGTTCCAAAAATTTTGGTTGCACTGTTGCATTTAGTATCAACAGTAAAGTCTGAGTTTCATGGTCCCCAACTGTGAAAAAATAAAATAGTTTTTTTTCTTATGACATTCCAGGCAGCTCTTGTGTTGTTGCAACACATGAGACTGTTAGCAAACAGCAAAAGCCAACAACCTTTCCTTCTTCCTAATCTTTTAACATTTAGCTCCTCCAAAACTGAATTCCACCCACGGATCTGCTCCGATTGCTTCTGTCTCTGACTTGTTTGCGTGTCGGCAGCAGAAACACTTTCCTACACCAGCTGTTCTCTTTAGAGCCATCAGCTTTCCTCACAGCTAAGCACAGTGATTAAGACTTATCTCACTGTTTACAAACCAACCATTAATGACATATCTGTCCAACAGCCTTTTAATAACACTCTTTTAATTAACTCATCTGTGAGCTGCCTATCCACTTGCTGAGATGTATCCAATGGGCTAATGTTTGCTTAAACCCAGAGTTTGGACCATTTAGCCCCCCTCCTCCTCAAGCCACAATCACTATCCTACTCTTCACCCTTTTCCATTCCAACTGCAGCTCAATTATTCTGCTCAATTAGTCAACCTGATCTGCATTTTCCCATCAGGTTTCCATCTTTGAGGAGAAATATGGCCTCGGAGTGGTCAATACGTGCCTCATTTATCAGCCTTGGGCTTGTCCATTTAAGGAAATGAGAAAAGGCCAGACAAACACACGGACCAGATGTGGCTGAGTTCATCAGGTACTCTCACACTAATTGAATTTATCTCATACAGCCTCAGAGCGGCATTAGGGAGATCATACACACATTGTTATCTGCCTGTTTTCACACTATACGTCACAGGCATGTTGAATGGCTCAAAGTGAGCCTGCATGCGTCAGTGTTTTCACCCGAGCGAGGCTAATTGAGTCAATGAAGAGGAGATGTGTTTAATTTGTCTCAGTGAAAACAAGGAAGGTTAATGACTTTGTTTAGATTTGTTTAGTTTTCTGCAAATCAATCTGTGAGCAACACGAGGAAGTGAGTGCACTTGTTTCTGCACAAGATCAAAAGCACCAATGTCCTAAAAGGCATCTAGCTTAGAAAAGCATTTTTTAAATCTGCAAACCAAGATAGATTAAATCACCATCAAGAGTTGACTGAAGAGGCCCGATTCGGCCCATCCTTCGTGATCTCCACACATGTCTCGCTGATGGGACATACAGCTGGGTGACCTGGGAAAAAAAGGAAAAGTGACGTGTTCGAAACTCCTGATGATACCTTTCATTTACATAGGATTTTAAAATTCTTTTTAAAAACACACACACACAAAAATCCTAAAAATTTGAAGAAAATTATTAAAAATTCAAATTTACTGACTTTACTGAGTCACAAACAAAAAAATTTAATAAAAGAAAAGTAAAGATGCTAACTGAGCACCTTATCAGCTCGGATGTTGACCTCCTCAGAGAGCCAGTGGCCTGCTGGACAGAAGGGTCGTCTGATGTCACGAGCTTTCACCATCTTCACCAAGTTAGTGATGACCTGTGTCATAGATCAATACACACACACACACACACACACACACAAGCATATTTACCTCTAACAAAGCCATTACAATACCTAAAAATTACTGACGTTTGTTAGCTGAAAACAAGAAACCCAGTTTCCCACAGTGTGTAGGCTCTCAAACAGGATGAGGAGCTTCATGTTATAGAAAAAAAGGAAAAAAAAATCCATTTGAGAATTCAGCCATTAATGCACCATTTATGGGGAGTATAAAAGAAAAACGATCTGTGCCGTCCCTCAATGTCCAGCCCTGTTAATTACCAGTGAGGTCTGCTGACATCAGCCATCGGACGGAGGAAGAAAAAGCCTCACAGTTAACTGAGCTGCAAGAACAAAAATGGCTACCATCTGTTCTAATGGAAGAAATGAGCTCAAAATTATATATAGAAAATCTCTGTTGATGATATATGATAAGCACAATATAAAAAATAATAAAATTGAAAAAATACTTAATATTCTTTTTCCTGCTTGCAGGTATTGGCATTAAAAAAATGTAATGATCACAAGTGTTAATCTGTTGCTATTCTGGAAAAAAGAGCATGATAGCATTATAGTAGAGTTAGGAGACTCCAGGCTGAGTTTGCCTCAGAAGTTTTCAGGAACAAAACTGCCTAACAAATTAATAAATGCACTTAAAGGCTTTGCTCAAAGGAATTCATGTGACCCACTGCCTTTCATTTAGAGTTTTAACCCTCACACTGTCCTTATTTTGGGGCCTATGCAGTTTTCTAGTCATTTGAGGTCAATTTGACCCCCTAAGACAGCACAAGGTTTAAATAAGATCTTTTAATGATGAATGGTGACATTACAGCCATTATGGTCAAGTCTTGAAAATAACATTGTGTGAGATCTGAAGTGATCTGTCAGCACTCAGACGCTGACTCTCAGTTACTGCCACATCAAACTGCAGCTCAGTATCTGTCAAACTGACTGAGTTGTGGACATTTTTGTGTTTGAAACAGTTGATTAGCTGTAACAGCCAGATAATCTGTTGTACTGTACATTTAATGGTTACGTCCTGAAAATTTCGTATCGAGGTTCAGGAGATATTTTGCTAACAGACACATGCACACACATTTCAAAAAGTGATTATTAATATTTTTTTAATTATGCCCATGTTATACCAGTGGAATGTATTCATAGAGATACTTTAGTTTGATGTAATTCTATTACTTTACAACCTACAGGTATTTCAAGCTGAAAACATGCTCCAGCTCTTGACAATTTGTGGGTTTTTTTTTCCCGTTTCAGCAGAAAAGAGTGAATAAGTAACTTTTGGAGATTACGTTCAGATTCCTGCTTTGGTTTAAAACAAAGATTCTGGTTCACTAGAAACGATGCATCTCTGGTCTCTGATATCAACACTGAAAATGTCAGAAAAAAATGAAAAATCTGAACGAAGACCTGTGAAGTTTCTGTGGTAAATTCTTCAGTAGCCTTCACCCGATCACAACAGGCTGCCTTGTTGCTATGGAAAGTTACAGCCAAGACACGTTTGAATAATGTCACGGATGTCATTGATGTGATAAAAGTTACAGCCAGTCCATTTCCATATAATACCCCAGCTGGATTATTTCAATCGAAACGTTCTCCTCTAAGGGGCGTCATTTTCATAGAGCGGCACTCAATCACGGCCAATCACCAAGAGGCAACCAGAGTCCGCAATAATGGCAAGTGCAAAATGCTGTAAAATGTGTGTGGAGATGGGTTTGGAGCAGACCTACCCCTTGACTCCGAGAATGAATAAGCATTCCTTAATTAGCCCATCGGGTTAAGTGCAAACCTTAATGGGCCTTTCCCAAACTCCAGCGTGACACCGTTCTCCAAACATGGCCAAGAAGAAAGTTCCATTAGCAATATTAATACAAGCTTAGTTGATCATTTTCATTCAATTAACTTCTTTCAATTAAATAGATAGCTCGACAATGGAGGTGATAAAGATGGAGAGGGACGGCTGATGACACCAACCAAACATTAACGTGTTAGGGGTCAGCGGCGTTAAACCAACTGTAAATCCCACCGTTCAATTTGGAAAATGCATTTTCCCTGCTCTTCACTTCTTTAATGGGTCGTTTTAGCCGACAAGAGGCCTCTGAGCAGATCTTTTATGAAAAAGTCCCCAACGTGCTTTTTGTGTATTCAACACCTCTCACAGAATGCTGGTATTCACTTTTAAACCCCTCTGTGTACTGGCCAAGAACAAAACGACTTAAAGGCTGTTTTACTGAATGACAAAAAGAACAAAGGAAAAGTAAAAAAATTGAAAGCAAGACATGGAATGAGAGAGGAATTAGGCTAATGCTGTTTCTGCCTCATTTCCTTTGAGTAAACAACCAATGGTTCTCTATCTTGTCTTTGCCTGCTCATGCATATACTGTATAGCTGATTTCCACCAACATAGATAATCATTACACATCTCTGCCTCAGTGCACAGAGAGACTACACAACAATTAGGTCTAATTATTGTGGTGTACACCTTTAGAAAGCAGTAGAAAACAATACAAAACATAAGCTATGGCGCTGGAAGTTCATGAAAAAAACTTGAATCTCACATAAAGCTAAATATAGAGCTACTGCATAAACGTTTGGCAATTTAGCAGCTTTTTATGCAAAAGTAAAGTTTTAAAAATACTTGCCATTTAAATCTTAACATTTGATCTTTTTAAAAGTACTAAAAGTCTAAAATAACCTTGTTTTAAGTTAAAAATCCTGATTCCTCAGACAGAAACCAGAGCTAGAAGAGCGCTAGACAGGAATTTAATTGTAAGCAAAACAATTAATAAACAATCTGTGTTTTTCTGCTGCCATAATCTATATAAAGATTTTGTTGACACCAAATCTAAATTGTGCAATCATTTTTGCAAACACTTAAAGCGGCACTCCGGAGGATTTCAGCAAGAGAGCAGTTTTTGAATCTAGCGTCCAAAGGCTCCTCCTCAAAACATCTCGACACGCGCGTCCGGTCGCGTGTGCGCGCGTGCACGTGGCGCATATATTTCGGACATGAACTGTGCAGCTCAATGTGTAGGGTTTAATCACTCACAGTTCACAATCTTATTCCAATACTACGAGGGTCTGATGAGCCCTCTCTGTCCCTGCTGCTTCTGATATTAGCTCTGTTAGCAGAGAGCTGCTGCTGGACTCTGAAGCTGAACTTGACTCGGCCCTGGATGAACTTTCTGACCAAAATAAACGCATAATCCTGTCAAGCCTTGCCATTCTGTGAGGTGAAAGGTTTAAAAATAAAAATAAATCCATCTTTAGCTGGAGAATGGGTAGGTTTTTAGTAGAAATGAGCCGTGAGTCCTCAGTGAACGGCTGAGACGGCAGAGAAACACACGGAGCGTCCTGTACGACAGCGCCCCCTACTGGTACAGGTTTGGTCGATGCGTGTGCATGTTGAGAGAATGCAGACATTTGAATTTCATTGGCTGAAAAATGTCGGCGGCAAGAAATAATGGAAAGGGGTCTCTAGGAGGAAGGAGGGTCTTCATCAGAATGACAGATGTTGTGGAACTCAACCTATAGATCATAGTTTAGACCTGAAATATCATTTAAAACATTTAGAAAACTTTGATACAGAGAAAAATGCTCCAGAGAGCCGCTTTAAATCAACCTAGATAACCAACATCAATTCAAATCTCTCTTAAAAAGATATTTGCTGACTGACCAGCTCTCTGAACACTGACACTATGTATATTTTTCATCCTAACTAAAAATATCTTGTATTTCTTTTCAATCCAAAAATAATTCATAGAATTTTTGTTTTGTTTTTTAAAAAACAGGATATATACTAGGTTCTGTTTTTTGTTTTGTTTTTGTGTGTGTGGTTGAAACTGTTGATTGTTGTTTTGTTCATATTTATTTTCATGTCTTATTGTTTTGATTATTGTAGAATGAAAAATGTAAACACAGTATGGCAGCATGTTGGCTGGACTTCAGGCAGACTAGCTGTTTCAATACAGCTAATGGAGTTCCAAATAAAGATAAAGATAAACCTAGAAGTGGTCAACAAAACTTTCAAGTCTCTGGAAGACAGAATAAAGGGTTTATATTTAAAGTTGCCAAAGAAAAAACAAAAACAAATATTAATTAATAAAAAAAGACAAATATAAATAAGAAGATAGATAAAAAGGAATAGAGAAGAAAAAGTAAAACAAATTATTTATATGAAGAAATAAAGCTGTGTTATCTCACCTTAAAGAGCTGTACCCAGCGTTTCTGCTCAGCCTGGATGCGCAGCTGCACCTCGGTGTTCGTCTTGACGCCCACGCTGCGAAAGGCAGCCATGTACTCCTCCCTGTGCTCTGCTTTCGTCTCGGGGTAGGCCAGCTTGATGATTCCCAGACAAGCATCTCTCAGACAGCGAGACAAAGTCACCAGCTCTAAGAGCGTGAAGGGCATCATGGAGGACTGGATCTGACCTGTTCAGAGGTAGAATATGTTAAACGTCATTTAACAGCTACTGATATTTACATGAGGATGTCTGTGACAGCTGAAAACAATGAACAGTGGCAGGTAATATGCTGTGAGCACAAACTGAGGGCTGTAGGAAATAACAGACAGGTGTTCTCAGTCAGTAAGTCCATTACCTTCCATTTCATGTCCAAAAAACTCACTGTCATGCACAGAGATCAGAGAGTGACTAAAGAGAGAGCTGAAGAGATAGAAGAGGGGAATGATCCGGTTCGAGTCCTCGAATGACATGGGGGACCCTCGAGAGATCAGCTGTAGCAGCGGCACCATGGAGCTGAGGAGGCAAACACAGAAAAATATAAATGACACCACGACTGTAGACTGAAAAGTGATGGATGCAAAAAAATTATGAGTAGATCACGAGTCAGTAACTCACCCAGTAATCATTTTAGTTTTCATGGAAGTTATCAGGTGCCAGAGATGCCTCAGGAAACGTGCATTGAAAGCCAAGCTGTACAGAAGCCTGCAGTCACAGAGGCGCATAAAACAGAAACATTTGTTTTAATTATGTTTACGACCATCTTCAAGCATCGAGATGAAATCCATTACAGCTGTTTGAAATGACACATCTCAATAAAATTACTCTCCACCAAACTGTCTGCAATGTTGAGATTGTTAACTTCGCCCCATTTACCAGAGGACACAAAGAAAAACGAAAGGAAATAAATAAAACGACACTAACATTTCTATTATAGAATCTTCTTGGCCTTTCTCTCCTTTTACACTTTGTGAGGGCCAAAAGGAGATTAAACGAGCCATTAAGCTTTATTTAGGCAAGGCACCCTCCATTAGTAAACTAGTTGCTGGCGAGGGTGCCCAGCTCGGGTCATAAACAGCCCCCTGGCTTCCTGCTGGAGCCCCATTTAACTTAATGGCCAGAGAGCAGGACAATGAGGGTATAGGTAGGAGGAGGGGCACCTTGGTCCTTGCTGTGACCCCTGAGCACTAGCATGCTTCCACACTCTCAGTGAATTACACGATAACGCTGAAAAGGACCCGCATACCTTCCTATAATACTCAACGAGCTTTGCACACAGGTGTGAAGCTTCTCTTTGTTCAAATGTGAGTGGGTGTTTGTGAATAAGCTTAAATTGTGTGGCTTTTCACACCAAGGGTGAGAACAGGTGACAATAATGTGGTAAGTAAAATAAAAAGCTAAATAAAGTGCCTTGTTTTGGAGTGACAGCCACAAGGATGACTGGATTTAACAAAGTAGAGGGAAAAAGTTCAAGAAAATAAAAAGTTTAGAATTCCACCTTCTTTCATACCAAAAACCTCCCAAAATGGAAATGAAAATTGGGAGCAGACTGTCAGTAAGGCTTGAAAAATGGTTGTCGGCGAGCACAGACCATCTGTCAGTGCAACAAGGCTCAGAAGAGAAGAACCGAGTAGCGCTGGGGGCTCATAACAAGTCACAAGGGTGTGTGATTGAAATGAGAAACAAAGCACTAAATGCCAACTGACATGCTGATTTACAGCCAGAGAAAACCCAAACCCCCATTTCAATCACGGAATGAACCACTAATAAACAAAGTCAAGGCATCAGAATGGGTGATATGTGCGTGCGTGTGTGTGTGTGTGTGTGTGTGCGTGCATGAGAAAAGTGTCTTGATAAATGAACCCTGGATCATTTCATTTTGTGGTGATGAAAAAACATCAGCAGAGAAGGAAAAAAAAAAAACAGCTTAGGTCAGATTTGATTCAAGTTTCACTGCAAATTAGTTTCACAAACTTCTTATTTACCCTCATTATTTCACAACAACACAAAAATCACAGGAAATGTTCAAAAGTAAATGGAGATCACTTTCATCAGAGTGATCCCGTTAGCAGCCGAGTGTCACACTGAGTGAAAACAAACTGCCAATGGAAAATTACACCAAACATCTAACCGTCACAATTAAAGTGAAATTACAACAAACTCTGAAGAACAAACTGAAGCTTGATGGAATCAGGAAATTCAGCTGAAGGGGGAAAAAGTAGGCAGCAAACAGTTTAATAAGACATTTTGCATATTTATTAAAAAGGCAGTGTGCCGGGCTGACTGCACAACCTCTCCTTTTTTTTGCTGTAAGAGCAGTAAATCAAGAGCGGGATGCAATTTGCTCCCCTTAGCCTCTTGTAAAGCTATCCCGTCCACTCCTGCAGTGATTAATCTTTCTCAGCGAGCTAATTATTTTGTACAGATATCCAATAATGATGGAAGACGAAGGACAGGATTTATGATAAAAGTGGACATGAGGAGGAAGCTGTAAAATAGGATGGCGTCTGGGAGAGAAGAAGCGGAGATTCTTTGGAAGTCGTACCCAACTGGACACCAGTTTGATATCCTCGATTATTGTTGTGTACTTGTGTTTAGTTGAGCTGCTGCTTTAAAAGATATTAAAATACAATTGCCAGTTTGCTTTGAAGATGTTTTTAATATTCAACTGAGAGCTACTGGCTTCACTAATAATTAACTCCAGCAGGTTGACCATCCATGAAGCTCACTTCCTATTAGTCAATGCACTGTCCCAGCTCTAATGTAATCAACCAAAAAAAAGGGCTAATTTTCCTCATCCAGAACGGACAGCTTCCCTGACATCCCTGCTTCCTCTGCTGGTTGTAAATGCCAGCGGGTGCAGAGCCATGATAACTGCCTGCCTTGCTCCAACATTATTTATATCAGTGCTTGCATCGCAGAAACACGTAAAAACACTTCTTCCCTCAATTGGATCTGCGTGTAGCAAGAGCTGATCCTGAAATGTGTAAAATGTTGGGATATAAATGTAAAAAACAAGGTTCAACTTGTTTACAGCACAACAACAAAGAATCTGCAAAGAATTCACGATAAATATCCTTCAAGTGTTTTTAGTGTTTTGGGCTCTTCCCAGAATTGTTCTCATCTGTTTTGGGTCTTTGTACCTGACTTTTGGCACCATAAGACGATGCTGCACCATGAGTGTGTGACAAATGGACGCCATCATAGTGAAAACCTCCTCGCTAGCCGAGTCCCTCCACACCAGGTTCAGCAGGGCGTTCGTTTGTTGTTTCGTGTCCAGCTTGTGGACACACTCCTCTGTTATCAGCTGCACAGAAATCCGGCTGTCATCCTAACAAAGACACAAGAACAAGTTGTGAAAAACTCGAATGAGTGAATAAATGTTTTTTAAAAGATCATATTTTAGCATTGTTATTTATTTATATAATTGATATCATTTATTTTTAGAACCTTTTCCTAGCACACTTGATATCTTTAGTCTTACCCAGTGTGTCTGTGGGCCTACTCACATTAAAGCGGCTCTCTGGAGCATTTTTCTCTGTATCAAAGTTTTCTAAATGTTTTAAATGATATTTCAGGTCTAAACTATGATCTATGGGTTGAGTTCCACAACATCTGTCATTCTGATGAAGACCCTCCTTCCTCCTAGAGACCCCTTTCCATTATTTCTTGCCGCCGACATTTTTCAGCCAATGAAATTCAAATTTCTGCATTCTCTCAACATGCACGCGCATCGACCAAACCTGTACCAGTAGGGGGCGCTGTCGTACAGGACGCTCCGTGTGTTTCTCTGCCGTCTCAGCCGTTCACTGAGGACTCACGGCTCATTTCTACTAAAAACCTACCCATTCTCCAGCTAAAGATGGGTTTATTTTTATTTTTAAACCTTTCACCTCACAGAATGGCAAGGCTTGACAGGATTATGCGTTTATTTTGGTCAGAAAGTTCATCCAGGGCCGAGTCAAGTTCAGCTTCAGAGTCCAGCAGCAGCTCGGTGCTAACAGAGCTAATATCAGAAGCAGCAGGGACAGAGAGGGCTCATCAGACCCTCGTAGTATTGTTGGAATAAGACTGTGAACTGTGAGTGATTAAACCCTACACATTGAGCTGTACAGTTCATGTCCGAAGTATATGCGCCGCGTGCACGCGCGCACACGCGACCGGACGCGCGTGTCGAGATGTTTTGAGGAGGAGCCTTTGGACGTTAGATTCAAAAACTGCTCTCCTGATGAAATCCTCCAGAGTGCGGCTTTAAAGGACTTTAGACCTGGTCGTGTCAAATGCCTAATGTTATTGCACCTACAATTAGATATATGGCTCATATCTGATCACTGCTATAATAATCAAAAAACGTTTTCCTGACAATACAACAGAAACCTTTAAGAAAATTTTAAATGAGATGCCTGCATCTACCAGCTCACAAACAGATGATATTGTTATAAATTTAAATTCAAAAATACAAAACATCATAAATAAAATTACACCTGTAAAAACAAGATGCATTAAAAAAACAAAATCCCTTGAAAAAAAATTGAAAGGTTATCAAAGATATAAAGAGGAAAAGCAAACAGGCAGAACGACTGTGGAGAAAATCTAAACTTCTAATTCATTGGGATATTTACAAAGCTCAACTGTACAAATACGGTAAATCAAAGCAAAAAGCCAAATACAACATCCAACTGGCTCCTCCGGCTCAGTGGTGACATTTTCTTAGGTCTTCTACTTGACTTTTGTGTTCCATAACCCTCAGGATCATATAAGAAATCCAAATGACTGTCTTACTGCGTCCCACCTCAGCAGTGATGGTGTGCTGCTAGAGACCCTGCTTATGCAGTTCAACAACCTGTCAGAAAATGAGAATGAATCCACATTGTGCACAGGTTTGGCCTTTTGAGGCACATGGTCCAAAACTTTGGATCAGCTGTAAAACAGCCTGTTTCAGTTAAAGCATAGTTTTCAATAAATTGCTGCTCAAAAAATTTTCCGTTTCACTCCTATTTCGTCTTGCTGCACGTGATTATCTTTTGCTGGAAAGCACATTGGGTTGCTATGCATGAAATGCACTCTATAAATAAAGCTTGATTTGCCTTCTGTTGTTATTACTAGTTAGATTTTATTTCATCCACATCAGTAACAAAATCTTACTCCTTAAAGCTGCACTCAGCAAGTTGGTAAACAATGTAGCTTTTAACGTTTTTTTAATGCCTATTAACAACATTCCAACATAGTATAGCTATAAATATATTGTGGACATTTAAAAAAACCCGAAAGAAATCAATAAAGCAATTGTCCCGCAGTTCTCTAAAAACTTCAGCCGTTCGGACCGAACAATAGGATTGGACAATCCGGCTGTCTGTCTCGCTGAAGCGCCACACTTCTGCACTGCTTGGATCCTCCATTAATCCGCTCGGGCGCATTTTGCAGCAGAACATCCCAGAAGTGAGAGAAGGACAGAAACAGCCAGCTGTTAGCTCTTCCATTTTAGAAAAAAAATACCAGAGTCCCAAGACGAAAAACACCTTTTCAGCTAGCAGAAAACTAAAAACGTTTGGACGTAGAAAGAGGAAAAACCTGGGGGAACGTTTCAACAGCTGGAGTTTTGCTCTGTATTGATTCTGAGACAACAAGCAGTAGCATGTCGGAGGAGGCTGGCCTACGGATTTTACTCGATGGGAGGGGCAAGTGTTCCGAGACGTGTTTCTGTAAAATAGCTAGCAATACATAGCTGGTTTACCAACATGCTGAGTGCAGCTTTAACAAAAGCTGTTGGGGAAAAAATTTTGTGCTAAAGAAGAAATATTATATTCCATACCTTACTTACTTGCTAATTCTTTGCAAAAATGCTATCAAATATTAATTTCACTGGAACCAAATACGTTGTATAAGAAACTCAACATAGTTTGAGCACCACTGACATTCATGTTGTGTAGTAGTGGTAATGTCAGAATTAGTTTTACAGTCTGATGAGGTTTGAAAATACTACATCTAAGGAAGGGGAGGTGTCTGATATGACCTTATTATATACAAACAACATTTTATTCCACAAATGTTGTGTTTATGTCTGTGTTGTATATATGTCTGTGTACCTGCATGGGTAAAGACTGGATGTTGGCATCATCATCATCCTCTGAGTCGCTGTTCACTTCTGGCTTGCTGGTGCTTTCTGACACTGGCAGCAGCGGCAGCAGCGTCTGCAGAGCTCGGAGGTACAGCAGGTGACCCTCCTCTGACAGAGAGCCTGTCAGCATACAACCATCCTTAGTCTACCTCCCTCCTTGAGAAATTTTCATAGTAAAGTAGCAAAGGAAAAATATCAGGCCTATTTGCATCACTTTTGTGCCACTTACCTAAGCAGTTCTCCCCTGCAGAGAGGACAAAGTAAAAGAGCCACGGCGCCTGGCTCTGTGCTGCTGAGAAAGAATCAATCGTGGCTTGGAGGGAGCTGAGAAAGGCCTCGAACGGGAATGACAGACGACGGTCTGACAGCGCCGGAATGAAAAAGTGAAAGATCTGCTCAGTAAACGGCGCAGAGATGAACTCCTCTGTAAAAGCTGCAAACACAAACTGCCTGCAAAAAACAGCAAACAAATAACGTTTGAAACATAAATTCGATCAAAATACTGCTTGTAAACTGTGTTGTTCAAACACCATCTTGCTTTTTTTGTTGTTGCTTTTCTCAGTGCTTAAGTCCACCAATATTGTCTCTCTAAACAGAACTGCTTTGTGTAGCTCAGTCACACACGTTGGTGGGCCGAGTGAGATAATTAACTGTTAGAATCACTGTGTGTACACAAGTTTCTCTCGCTCCCGCCTTGCCTTTCTTCAAAAAAAGAAAAGAACTCCTCCTATCATTTGTTATTTAGAATGTCTCAACCTGAAGGCAAACAGTCTGATTTTTTGCACTGCAGCAAGCAGGGACGTTTATGGCGTATTGTAAATGGTCTCCAAGCAATTACTGCTTCACCCGTCACTAAAAGAAACCGAAAAAAAACTGCTGCTGTTTGTCTGATTAATTTAATGAATGATTTTAAAAGAATTCACTAAAGACATTTGTTACCTGCAGTTACACACCATCTTCAGTACTGTTTACTGTAGACACTGGGAGGTCTGCAGGCAACTTTCCAGAAAAAATCGTTCACAAACGCCTCAAATATTTTAGTATGTCTGTATTTACGCTATACTTTACTAAACACTGATAACTTATTATACTAAAATAAAAACAGGACAGGAAGGTTGATCTCAACACACCTTCAAAAATAATCTCTTTTAAAAGTGTATTTCTTGTTTTGGTGTACCTTGCGCCTTCTGTGCAGGAGGAGTAAGTAAAGTGCAGAGGTTTGAGGATGTGCTCCAACAGTGTGCTTGCCAGAGGGATAGAAGGAGCATCGCTGTACTCCAGACTGGAGGGGAGCCTGTGGTTTACCAGAACATACAGCGACCTGTAGTATCCTGATGAGACAACAAAGGGATAATAAAATCAAATGACAGTTAAGCAAAAATCAGGTAGTTGTTATTGTGAAATCAAAAAGTATGAGTTTGTGCAGATTGCTGCTTAAATTAAATGAAATGTATTCCAATTTTGCAAATCATCATTTGCAATCCTGAAAGTTCACTTGAAAAAACTGGAGCAAACTCAAACAATTGCAACTGATTTATGAAAACAACTACATTTTTATTTCAAACATCAACGAACGCAGATAAAGTCAATGACATCTACTATAAGCTTACCTTTCTGAACCATATAGTGCAAAATCTGCTCAAGTAAAGAAGTTACATAGTTAGCATCTGGAATAACAGGAAGATAGGTTCTCTCTGTAGAAAAGATTTCTAGCATGCGCATGGGAACAGCAACGTTTAAACTTTCATCATTGCAGTTTTGCAAAAGCCTGGAAGAAAAACAGACAGTGATAAAGGAGTTAATGTCAGTTTCTTTAAATATCCTACTAACTTCCAGTATGTTTATGCTAACAGTCTCTCTGAGGAGCCATACCTGCAGCAGAAGCCCAAGATTTTTTTGATCTGAAACATACATGTTTGTTTCTGCGGGCCGACTAACAGCTTCACAAATTGGCTGTTGTGTTTTACCAGGTTCTGACACAACCATATCTTCAGAAAAACACAAAAACACAGTTTTAGGTTTAAACACATGAAGCTTCTGTGTTTTATAACACTTGTAAAACTATCAGTGCTCTAGATGTAAAGTACATTTACATTCTTACCAATCTATGTGCATCAATACTTTGTCTGTAGAAAAATATAAGTTGTCTGGATAAGAGGCACAAAGTAGCACCATCCATGATCTGTGGAGCGCCCCCTGTCTGTGACTGGCTGGCACATTCATCAAACTTAGCCCTCTGAACAGCATACTGTTAGAAAAAAGAAAGAAATCTACAATTACAGACTAAAAACACTTGAATATCATCATAGGTCAATGCTTAATAAAATTATTTTAAATGCTTTTACAAATTAATCAATACTTAGAATGTTATCAGATACATTTAAACTTCAAAGGCTGGAAAAGTAAAATAGCCCAGACCCTAATAATAAATGGTACGACATGAATGAAATGGGCCATACTTTCAAAAATTCCTGACTGTAGTTTTTTTTTAAATGCAACCAAATACCAAAAAATCAGACGATGGCACACTGAACAACAAGAACAAAAATAGCAATAAGATATCTTCCACTCATATAGTTAGATTCAAACAAGGTTTGCAGCTTGTTCCTTGTGTACAAGTTAATGTTTGATTAATAACACTATATAAACATTTATCTAGTATATCATATTTATCTAGTAAGTAAGTAAAGTTTATTTACATAGCACCTTTCACAGAAAAAAATCACAAAGTGCTTCACAGAAAACAGAATCAAACATGATAAAAAACAAATAAAATCAATTAAAAAAAACAAAATATCATTACAAATCAAAATCATTAAACAACAACAAGAGAACATAAAAGAGTTATTTAAAAGCAGTTTTGAATAATTGGGTCTTCAACTGCTTTTTAAAGGAGTCCAGACTGTCTATACAGCGTAAAACTAAAGGAAGTTCATTCCAAAGTCGAGGTGCAACAGACTGGAAGGAGCGATCACCTCGACTTTTAAATCTGGTCCTTGGAACTGTTAGGAGATCTATCTATATTTCTCTCCATCAATTTATTCTCTAATCTGAGATCGAGTGATGAGAAAAAGTCTGAGAAGATCCCAAATGCTCTCTCTCAAGCTACCTTCCTCTGCTGGGGGATACTGAGGCTTTCTAAAACCACTGTGGTGATGAGATGAGATCTTCTTCACTCTGACTCTATAGGTAAACTCAGACTCCCTCTGGAGGAAGTTTAACTGACAAACTTGTGTTTAAGATCTGAAATCAAGACCAAATGTAAAGAGCTGAAACACTGATTGATTGGTGAACTTGCCATTTAGATTTTAGCTTTTTCTGCACATGAAAAAAATTAACTGTATCTCTGCAGACGCTGCCCCAATTTTCACTTGTTTAACTCATGATCAGATCTATGGCACCTGTTGAACATGAACTCAAGCTAATATGCCGCTAAAGGGAGCAACTTGATCCTAACCTGGAGTGAACAGTCCCGTCTCTTTTGACTGACTTGAGAGGTAACAACTCTTATACTGGTTGTTTAACACTTTACTGCAAACTGCCTCAGTGCAAAGCCATTTGAATCATTTGTAAGATAACGGACACAAAATGGAAACAAAACAAAATGGATAATGTAGTGTTGGCTAACATACCTGTTGTTTGAGGTCCTGGTAGCCACGTATGTAGGACTGAATGATGATGGCATTCTTCAGCCGTTTTCTTTCATCCTAAGCAATTAAAGATCAAATCTTATTATGATGCAAATGAAACTAAAGAATGTCAATATAATATTTTTTTAAAGCTCCAAGGAAAAGACTAATATCATGACGTGACTTTTACAATAGTAGATACACAATCACAATAGTGTAAACAATTTCAGAAATAATTTTAGAAAATTGAAAGAGAATTTCACTTGGTTTATTGCATAATTAGTCTCTGTTCCAACAGGAATTAAACAAGTAAAATGAGCATTTCTAAAAAGCATACAACAATTCAAGAATGTAATGTCAAATGTAACAAAATTAGTTTAATCTGTTTGTATAATATTAATGGTTGCGTGTTGCCAGAGACCTTTAATAGATTGTTTTTTTGTAACAAGCTGCATTTACTTATTACCTCTCTTTTTCTTCTTTCTTCTTGAGTGCGATGCAACAAAGAAGCTTTTTCCTCCTGCAAAGTGACATGCAGAAAAGAAGTGATACACTAAACACTTTGGAAAAAAAAAACGTGCTGAATGACTTCTGCGTAACTCAGTGGACAGAGAGGTCGGTCTGGCATCCAGTGGGTCGCTGGCTGGGTTGTGTCCTTGGGCAAGACACTTCAACCACCTTGCCTATTGGTGGTAGTTGGAGGGACATGACATCTCCGCCTTTGTCAGTGTGCCCTATGGCAGCTGTGGCTACAATGTAGCTTATGATCACCAATGTGTGAGTGTGAATGGGTGAATGACTGGTGTGTTGTACAGCACTTTGGGGAGTGTAGAACTCTAGAAAGTGCTATATAAATACAGGCCGTTTACTTAGATATTTTAAAGTAAATGATCACTCACCTTTTTACTTGCTCCTCCAAGTGACACCTTGGGTCTTGTTTTGAAATCTCCCTCAAAGCTGAACATTGTTAGATTTTTCCCATTGAATGACTCGGGAGTTGTATTTAATGTCTAAAAGGGAAAATGAAACCATGTTGGTGTCCAAGTCTGATCAACAAACTCAAACAAGCAATGACGAAATTAAACAAAATTAGTCTGACGACCGGTGATTTATCTTGAACTGAAGCACTCATTTTATTAAATGTATAAACAATACACTGTTTTGTTATAATTCGTGTGGAGAGTGTGAGCTTAAACTTATCAGACTTTGGACATTTTAACATGCTGAGAGTCTCAGCTTGGCTGCAACAATAGTTAGCATGACTCAGCAGCTGACGAGGGTTTATCAGGAGTATTTAAGCCTTCCGAAGTGACGAAGAAACGGAGACGATAAAACACAAAGTATTTTATATTGACAAGTGGTAGCATTAACTCATCTCTCTGTATTTAGCCGGGTTTTCTTGACGTTAGCATAGCAGCTAACTAGCCACCAGCTAAGGAGTCAGTCAGGCTAACTTTGCATATTTCTCTCCGTACGTCTTGACACAATTTAATATACAAGACACACAGCTGAAAATCACACACAAATGAGCCATGAATTGTTTACCTTTGACTTTTAAATGAAGAAGTGAATCAAAAATACTGAGAAGGTTGTTGAGGTAAAAATCCAAACGTCAAGTCTTCTTTTCCTCCTGGAAATCAACACAACCAAGAAACTACATCCGGTTCCTGCTCATGCGACGCAGCTGATTGGATAATCCGCATGTCCTTCAACGAGAGACAGAAGGTTCTACGTGTGTGCGCTAGAATTACTAACTTTGTGAGGACAAATTCTATCTATTCTTGGGGGTCAATGACTTTTAAGATTAAGAGAGACATTTATAGCCCCTAATCAAGCAAAATTAAGAATGTATAGTGTTAGAAAACCTATTTGATCTTTAAAAAACAAACACTCTACAAAGTTTCATTTGTTTTCAAATAGTTTATGTAATTTATCTTGCTATGTAATATTTTTATTTACATAAACTAAACATCAGGGCAGAGGAAAAGACCAGATTCTATCCAACTTTTAAAAATAAGCAAATAAATTACATTTTATTGTATATAGCTATGCAGATCTTGTTGAGTCCCACTCATATTTGTGTAATATTAGTAAGATAAGACCACTTTGAGAAAATAATGCATTCAGTTGCAGTTTGGTTCAGTTCAGTTCAGTTCAAGTTTATTTGCGAAGGGACAGTGCATACCGGTATTAATGAACATATATATGTTTGTACATATGTAAATATGCAAGATTATAGCCAGGGCTAATTTCCATCCTTTGTCCCTCGGCAGGTTAATGCCTGCCATACATAAATAAATACAATAGAAAACAAAAACAATGTATGGAGTTCTAAAAATTGCAGCATAATGTAAAAAAGCAGCAAGTTGGAAAATTACACTCTACATGATAGTTTTTATGATAGCAGCTTACTAGAACATTACACATTCCCTAATGAAAATGACGGCTCAAAGTAAGATTATATTGCACAAAGAGTATACACTTGAAAAATACAAGTTTGAATAACAGTACATCATCAGTTAGCAACAAGAGAATTCTTTTTCCCTCTATACATGTCTAATATCTGGCTCCTACATTCAGTCTCATCATAAGAACCTCTCTTCAGTAATAACACACACATACTATTTACACTCGTACCCTTGATGTTATGTAAGGTAGAACTCTTTCAGTTTATTGCGGTGACAGATTTGAGCATCTAGCCATGACTTTAGATTTTTGCTGAATGAATTCAGGGTGCTGGCTACACGGATTTCTGTTGGGATTGTGTTCCATGTTGTCGAGGCGCGATATGAGAACACCGTTGGTGTTAAGCATCTATGGTGCTTATAGGATAACTTTATCAGAGGCAGGTTTTTCCACATTTAAAAAAATAACTTGCTGTATGTTCCTCCAAAGCCACCTTTTGACATAACTGAGTAATCTTAGATGTGCAGATCACTGATTTTTAGCAATTTGACTCAAATGAAAATGTATATTTCCTTGTAGATTTGAAGAAATACCACTCATAGAGAGTTGTACAAAGAAAGTAATAGGCTAACATTAGATAAACATTTACTTAATGTATTTAAATGATGGAAATTGTGCAATCAAAGCATTCCTAACTGAAATATCAGCTTGCAGCATCTGGACAACAACAGAAAGTCACTTTGCTTTTTGCTGAAATTTTAAAGATTAGATTTATGTTAAGATTAGAATCAGCATTTAGGGGGACTATCCAAAGTCTCAATGTGAACCTTTGTAAAATATTCTGTAAGCATTGAAAACTTATCAAGACCACCTTAAATATTATTTGAAAGTCTGGAAACTTGGAAGCAAAGTATTTTTAATGGTAAATGGCCTGTATTTATATAGCATTTTCTAGAGTTCTATAGCACTATAACTCAACATTTCGCCCATTCACACGCTGGTGGTGATAAGCTTCATTGTAGCCACAGAGTCATCATGGGGCACACTGACAAAGGCTGAGATGTCCCTCCAACCACCACCAGTAAGGTGGGTGAAGTGTCTTGCCCAAGGAAACAACAACAAAGTAACCCAGCCAGAGCTGGGATTGAATCAGCGACCCTCTGGTTGCCAGACCAGCTGTACCAGCTACACGCCACCCCAAAATAAGCTCAGTGTGGTTTAGAAGGCAGTGACAGTTATGGATCAACTAATTATCAGCTGAATCATGACCTTTGATCACTGAAATTGCCTCTAAATGTCAACACTGTTCAAATGTTTAGAGGATGAATTTCAAATTGAAACCATGTTGAGCATTCAAATAAACCACAGTTAGACTTTTTTTTAAATTAAACATGAATTAAATAAAATTAGTCAGATATGGAGTACAATCCATTGTTTAAGCCCTAAAACTTTTTCTTGAATTTGCAAAAATGTATACACAACATATACATACAGCATGCAACTCATTTAAATCTAACACATTTACTTATTGTTTAATTTGGGTTATTTTACTCAAATAAGGTAAGTATACAAACCTAATTTATAAATTTAATAAAATAAAGATGTGTTATGGAATTAAACACTTAGAATTTTTACAAAGGAAAAACATTTAAAATGTAATATTAACAGAATGTGTTGCTAATGAATCAGATTATCAAGAAGAACACTGAATAGAATGTTGATTGTTTACATGCCAGGTCTCACAGAACATTCAGCCACCTATATTTAAATATAAGAAATCCCCTTGTAAATATTAATGATTTTTCTTTTAAAAAGAAATACGTGTATTTTTAAGGATGACTTTAATAGAATTAGTATATATTTTTTTGTACTTTTGCACATTTCAGCATAATAATATGAAACTTACATCCATAACAACATGACCCAATCAGATCATTTGGGTGTTGGGCAACTGAGTGATTATCTTAACTAACTGCTGATTCTGAAAACAAATTAATAACATTAGAAATGGCTTATGAGTAAATAAGAAAATGCCACAAAAATATGTCTTTGCAAAACACATTTGTTATAATATAACAAAAAAAAAAGTTATTTTACACAATCAAGTAAACTATGACATAATGAGACACAGATGTTTACTTTTATTTGAATAATAATTTTAAAAATGATTTATTATTTCTATTTTAAAATGTTCACTTCCTTTTTTCTTTAATAAATGTGCACTGTAAACCCGAATAAGTTCCCAGAACTCAAAAATTTTGAGGCAATCATTTGCCTCAATTTTTTTGAGTTTTGAAACTGAAAGTTTTAAGTTTTCAGAACTTAAAATTTTTAATATATGTCACTCATAATCACCGAGTTAAATTAAAAATGTCTTGTCGAGTCAACTCAAAATATTTTAGTTGACACATTGTAAATCAAATAAGTTCCTATTACTTATAATTTTTGAGGCAGTTGCCTCAAAAATTTGAGTTTTGAAATTGAAAATTTTAAGTATTCTCAAATTAAATTTCTTAATAAATTTTACTCATAAACTTTGACTTCCTTTAAATTAAATTTTCTCATCAAGTCAACTCAAAATATTTTAGTTTACACACTGTAAATCAAATTAGTTCCTATTACAATTTTTGAGGCAACAGGCTCAAAATTTCTGAGTTTTAAAACTGATCATTTTAAGTCTTCAGAAATTAAATTTGTTAATACATCGAACTCATACACTTCGAGCTCAGGAAAATTAAAAATTCTCATCCAATCAAATCAAAATATTTTTCTTACCACCATTTAAAGTTTTTGTTATAACTGAGGAACTTTAATGTACCAGTACTTAAAGTCCTTTGTTTGTGTAATTAAGGTGATTACGTCAATAGAACTTAAGAAAATAAGTGCTAGACCACATGATTTTTATGTTATCAAAACGTTAACATTTATTTTCAGTTGTCCTTGCTTCAAGAGCAATGATGTCAAAAACACAGACTTAAAGGCACATGACCAAAAACAAACGTAGCAGCATTTTTTTCTTATGTTTACACAAACTGCTAAATATAGAAAATAAAGAAAATTTAAGATTTATTTAAAAAATTACTTTAAAAAGAAAAGCTTCCACAACTTATTAATTTAGTACTTGCTGATTCAAAGTTCTTATTTCAGATCAAAACAACTAAAACAAAAAACAAGCAGCTAATTAACATGGAAAATAAATGGCAAATACTGAAATAAAATAAAAATAACCCAAATTAAATAGTTACAGTAATAAACAAATATAAAACTAAAAGAGTTACCTTGGGCTTCTTGACTAGAGTAGGTCAAGAGATCAACAACTTGGATCAAAAGCAAATGTTTAACTGTTAAGAACATTTATCATTGAAAAATCTAAAATGCAAACGCATCAGATTTACCAACAACATTTTTAATGGATAAAACTTAAAACTATTTCTTATTTACCTAAACAACAGTGGAAAATTGTGTATTTGGGCCTACTGCCTGAACACCTGTAGAGCAGTGCAAGACATTAGTTTTCCACTAAATAGGAAATGTCTTCACCCCTTCACCCATCACTTTTACAAATAAGTGGTCAGATCATTCATGAGCGTTTGTAACTCTGTCTCTTATACACNTTTGCTATTTTTTTGCTGATTTTTTCTTTGCTGATTTTTTTCTTTGCTGATTGTTTTCATTGCTGATTGTTTTCTTTGCTGATTGTTTTCATTGCTGCTTGTTTTCTTTGCTGATTGTTTTCTTTGCTGCTTGCTTTCTTTGATGTATGTTTTATTTGCTGTATGTTTTATTTGCTGCATGTTTTCTTTGCTGATTTTCTTCTTTGCTGATTTTTTTCTTTGCTGATTTTTTCTTTGCTGCTTGTTTTCTTTGCTGATTTTTTTCTTTGCTGATTTTTTCCTTGCTGCTTGTTTTCCTTGCTGATTGTTTTCTTTGCTGCTTGCTTTCTTTGCTGATTTTTTCTTTGCTATTTTTTTGCTGATTTTTTCTTTGCTGATTTTTTTCTTTGCTATTTTTTTGCTGATTTTTTCTTTGCTGATTTTTTTCTTTGCTGCTTGTTTTCTTTGCTGCATCTTTTCTTTGATGTAGGTTTTTTTGCTATGATTTCTGTCTGTCACAATATTCACCAGTGCATTGTGGGCAGCAGATCCTGGCTTCAATCACAGCTTTCCTCTCTGGAGTGTCTCATCAAGGGGGGCATGAGCACACTAATGATAGTATTTGTTCCCTCGCCAATCATGACGGTTGGTGACATGGTGTACTACTGATATCCATTTCTTTTTTAAAAGCACAGCATCACCCTCAGAAGTTTGTGCACGCCAGGATGTGCACTCCTGAGGATGACAGTCAGTATACACTGTAAACCCGAATAAGTTCCCAGAACTCAAAAATTTTGAGGCAATCATTTGCCTCAATTTTTTTTGTTTTGAAACTGAAAGTTTTAAGTTTTCAGAACTTAAAATTTTTAATATATGTCACTCATAATCACCGAGTTAAATTAAATTAAAAATGTCTTGTCGAGTCAACTCAAAATTTTTTAGTTGACACATTGTAAATCAAATAAGTTCCTATTACTTATAATTTTTGAGGCAGTTGCCTCAAAAATTTGAGTTTTGAAATTGAAAATTTTAAGTATTCTCAAATTAAATTTCTTAATAAATTTTACTCATAAACTTTGACTTCCTTTAAATTAAATTTTCTCATCAAGTCAACTCAAAATATTTTAGTTTACACACTGTAAATTCAAATTAGTTCCTATTACTTACAATTTTTGAGGCAACAGGCTCAAAATTTCTGAGTTTTAAAACGGATAATTTTAAGTCTTCAGAAATTAAATTTGTTAATACATCCAACTCATACACTTTGAGCTCAGGAAAATTAAAAATTCTCATCCAATCCAATCAAAATATTTTTCTTACCACCATTTAAAGTTTTTGTTATAACTGAGAAACGTTAATGTACCAGTACTTAAAGTCCTTTGTTTGTGTAATTAAGGTGATTACGTCAATAGAACTTAAGAAAATAAGTGCTAGACCACATGATTTTTATGTTATCAAAACGTTAACATTTATTTTCAGTTGTCCTTGCTTCAAGAGCAATAATGTCAAAAACAGACTTAAAGGCACATGACCAAAAACAAACGTAGCAGCATTTTTTTCTTATGTTTACACAAACTGCTAAATATAGAAAATAAAGAAAATTTAAGATTTATTTAAAAAATTACTTTAAAAAGAAAAGCTTCCACAACTTATTAATTTAGTACTTGCTGATTCAAAGTTCTTATTTCAGATCAAAACAACTAAAACAAAAAACAAGCAGCTAATTAACATGGAAAATAAATGGCAAATACTGAAATAAAATAAAAATAACCCAAATTAAATAGTTACAGTAATAAACAAATATAAAACTAAAAGAGTTACCTTGGGCTTCTTGACTAGAGTAGGTCAAGAGATCAACAACTTGGATCAAAAGCAAATGTTTAACTGTTAAGAACATTTATCATTGAAAAATCTAAAATGCAAACGCATCAGATTTACCAACAACATTTTTAATGGATAAAACTTAAAACTATTTCTTATTTACCTAAACAACAGTGGAAAATTGTGTATTTGGGCCTACTGCCTGAACACCTGTAGAGCAGTGCAAGACATTAGTTTTCCACTAAATAGGAAATGTCTTCACCCCTTCACCCATCACTTTTACAAATAAGTGGTCAGATCATTCATGAGCGTTTGTAACTTGGGTGAAAGGTTTTTTTTATCTTCTAGACCCAATAAAACCTTCTGAACAAATTCAAAAGTCATGGCAAGTGCTTTGGGATACCTGAGGTGCAGAGCATAAATAAGTCCAAACATCATCAGGAATGCCTCAGAAAATCTGGAACAGCTGAGAATGATGTCACTTTCGATCACCAGAGACTTTCGCAGGCTGATAGTGAACTGGGTTAGTGTCATGGTCACTGATGACGGTGAGAAGGGCCACTGCAACACCTTCCACATCTGGCTCATCTGATGTGTCCTAAAACAAATGAAAGATGATCAAAATCCATGGATTCTAGGGGTGCAACGGATCAGAAAACTCACGGATCGGTTCACGTATTTGAGTCACAGATCGGATCATTTTTTAGATCAGCAGAAAGAAAAAGAAAAGACAAAAAAGCTCTGCTCTCTCATTTTCTAAAACACTGAGCAACAGTTTCTGCTCAATCCTCATAAAATACAAACAAAATTTAACTCAAGATGTCAATCTAATGCTTCAATAGTTTTGAATCTTATTAAAACAAATTAATGGGGGAGATACTCATATGCGCACCTCAGGGGTCACAGACCTGTTTCTATCAAACCAGCGGTGGGGGAGGGGCGCGCGGAGAGGCGTGACGCACGAGGCGTATAATAGGCGTATAAACATAACACGTTATCTTAGACAGAAATAGGTGAATCTGGTTTGTCCATCAGAAAGATGAATATTCCAGCTGACAGAGAGAGAGAGAGACTTAGGGATCAGCGGCTCCACGCGCGCGCAACAGAAACTGGATCAGATATTGATCAGGGATCCTTCGTTAAAACGGCTGAATTCAACAGAGTGAACTTCTATACGTAATGGCAAAACAAACGCCTTTCTCAGAGGGGAAATATCTGCAGATTCAGAGCGCGCGAGCACAGAAAGTCTGGGATGATTTAGCGACACGTGAGCGCTGCGTGATCCGTGGAACACATGCGTTCCGAACCGTAGAGACCTGGTTTGTTGCTTTATTTGAACCCTATGCTCTCATTTTTTAAACATAATGGAGCATGAACCAGGCTTTGCTGCTGATAAAAATAAAACCCACAAATTTCCAATAAAATGTTCATGTTTATTTTATATGTGCTGATAATAATAAACACCAAGAGGCTGTGGGCTGAATTAGGATTCAATGATAGCCAATATGGATCTCCTAACCAGCTAATCTTCCACTACACTACTGTATTTTAGACATCAGATCCTGGATGGCAGAAAACTTTCTCCAGCTCAACCAGGACAAAACTGAGGTTTTAGTCATCGGTCCTGAGGCTCAGAGAGAGAAACTTTGACCAAAACTACAATCACTGTCTATGAATCCTTCTGTACAAGTGAAGAACCTGGGCATGATTTTTGACTCTGAGCTGACTTTTATCCCTCACATCAAAAACATGACTAAAACAGGTTTTTATCACCTAAAGAACATCGCCAGAGTCTCTAAGGCCAACACAGAGACACAGATGCTTTTATCACCAGTAGAATGGACTAGTGTAATGCCTTGCTTTCTGGTCTTCCCAAAAAGAGAATCTCAGGTTTACAACTTTTACAAAATTCAGCAGCACGTGTCCTGATGAAAACCAGGAGGCGGGAGCACATTACACCCATCCTAAACTCAAATTGTGTTCGCCGTACTGACCACTGTCAAGTCGATTTCCTCCGTATAGCGCGGTGACCCCGAGTGTCACAGAGTGCAGTGCATCCAGACTCCTCTCTGGAGAACATGCACTGCACCCTGGACTACTCAAGAGCTGCTGGACTACTCGAGAACTGTGGGGCCTCCCTGCTGGAATTGTGCGCTGGACTAAGAACCACGGTGCCTCTCCGCTGGATCACAGACCGAGTCAAAACCTCTTGCTTCCTTCCTTCATAAGAGCACGGCGGGAGGTAAGAAAGCTGCTTCTCAGCAGATGAGGAACTACACGCAGCAGCTGCAGGCTTTTTACAGCGACTAAACACACGGTGTCCGTCAGACACGATAAATACATCAAATAAATCATTTATTCTGCCGCTCTGATGGTCCGGTAGTATTTAAACAAGAGAGAATGATGTAAAAATGTTAATGCCTGTCTCAGAAAAGTGTATAACGTGTGCAGCGAGGGGTTTTACAGCTTTAAAACATCTGGAATATGTAAAAATATAAAACTGCTACTTCACAGATTTCACTTAAAGCAGCACTCCGGAGGATCTCATCAGGAGAGCAGTTTTTGAATCTAGCGTCCAAAGGCTCCTCCTCAAAACATCTCGACACGCGCGTCCGGTCGCGTGTGCGCGCGTGCACGCGGCGCATATACTTCGGACATGAACTGTACCGCTCAATGTGTAGGGTTTAATCACGCACAGTTCACAATCTTACTCCAACACTACGAGGGTCTGATGAGCCCTCTCTGTCCCTGCTGCTTCTGATATTAGCTCTGTTAGCAGAGAGCTGCTGCTGGACTCTGAAGCTGAACTTGACTCGGCCCTGGATGAACTTTCTGACCAAAATAAACGTGTAACCCTGTCGAGCCTTGCCATTCTGTGAGGTGAAAGGTTTAAAAATAAAAATAAATCCATCTTTAGCTGGAGAATGGGTAGGTTTTTAGTAGAAATGAGCTGTGAGTCCTCAGTGAACGGCTGAGACGGTAAACAGAGAAACACACGGAGCGTCCTGTACGACAGCGCCCCCTACTGGTACAGGTTTGGTCGATGCGCGTGCATGTTGAGAGAATGCAGACATTTGAATTTCATTGGCTGAAAAATGTCGGCGGCAAGAAATAATGGAAAGGGGTCTCTAGGAGGAAGGAGGGTCTTCATCAGAATGACAGATGTTGTGGAACTCAACCCATAGATCATAGTTTAGACCTGAAATATCATTTAGAAAACTTTGATACAGAGAAAAATGCTCCAGAGAGCTGCTTTAATGCGGGTGTTTTTGGGACGTAACTCCAGTGATAAACAAGGAATCACTGTATTACACTGATTTGCTGGCACGGTGCGTCTTATAAAAGCAACTAATGGAAAAGTCCTGTTGCTGTCAGCCAATTTGAGGCGAGATGTCCAAATATCAGAAAATACTCCAAACCCTATAGTTTGAAGCTACTTTCTCCTCTAACCGACTTGTACTGCAGCTAATGAGGAATTCATTCCTACTTGAGACAACTGTAAATCTATTAAATGAGTGAACCACATTTTTAAAAGTCAATCTGAATCACTAGATCTATGCAAAATTTTATGATCTTACCTGTTCATTGTGAACCTTTAGGATGCCAGCCAATGCATCTGCTATGCTCCCAGTTTTGGATGCCTTATGTCGGAATAAAGTCATCAAACGAGGCAGGTGACGGTCAAGCTCAGCAAACAATGTGTTGGGCAGGTTTTGGATTGTTATCCGCTGGAACTCGGCATACACCTACATATAAAAACAAGCAAAGGGACAATGTGACACCAGACAATTAAACTTTTGAGGAAATCTTGCATTCTTTTTAGACTGCTTGAAACTAAATCTTTTGATTTTTCCTGAAACAGAAACCTGACCAAACTCACAATAGAAAGTCAAGAAAGTAGCCTTTTTGAACTTTCACTAATCAAAAAGATTTCACAAATCACCAACTGTCTTTCATACTGCTGTTTATTTAGACCAGGGGTGGGCAATCCAGGCCCATCAAGGGCTGCTATCCAGCATGTTTTAGTTGTTTCTTCTGCTTTAACCAACCTGATTTTAATCAGCAGGTGATTAACAGGCTTCCTTCTGCATAGCTTGGTGAGCTATTGAACAGGTGATTCAACCACTGAATCAAACATGTTGGAGCAGAGAAACAACAAAAACATGCTTGACAGTGGAAAACATCAGAACCCCTGGTCTAGGTGTTGTAGTTTTGGAGCTGGACCCTTCTAATGTGGGCTAGATGCACAAAGGTGCTGAAATCTGTTCTTTTAACTTCTGTTAATCAAATAAATGTTTCACAAACAACAAACTGCTTTATGGATTCTGTGATTGATTTAAAATAATCTAGTCCAAGAGTCTAGGTGCTGTAGTTTTACAATTAAAGCAGAATAAAGAAGCTCAGAGACTAGAAAAATTGGTTGTAATAGCCCTTTCCAAGTTAGAAACTAAAAAAAAGGAAACCTATTTTAGCTTCATGTTTTGTTTACTTTTTATAATAATATAATATCTTGTATTTGATTAAAATTAGAGGTGTCAGATTAGCGCGTTAATTACGATTAATTAATTACAGCCCTAATTTACGCGTTATTTTTTTTAATCGCGTTAATCGCATTTTTAATCCCTTGACCGTTTCTGCATGCAGTCTGCCGCTGCAGTGATGTGTGTGTGCTGAGCTGGTCTCCTCGCGGTGTTTGTGTGTCACTGAGCAGCTCTGTGAGGCTCAGAGCCCCTCACTTTCAGGAAGTGATCACGTGACCTACGCATGACGCCGAGACAAAACAAACAGCTGATGGCCATAGCGGTGTTATGAAACCGGCATCACCTTTTAGAGCGCTATTTATCTGACCCCGCTGCAACAGGAAGTGCAAATTAAAACGACCTGCTCATTTCATGAGCTACTCGACCGGAACCGATGACCACCGTCAGCCCAGCACAGCTCTGATCACTGATTACACGTAGCTGTCAGCCGGTTCGGTGCGCGACCGGCCGGCTGACAGTTTCCACTGCTTGTGGAGCACCGTGCTGATCACTAGTAGCCTACACTGAGTGATCTGACGGACTACAACGGTTTATATTCAAAGTAACGGCGCGACGTGGCGCAGCGCTGATCGCTGGTGTATTTCAGCCTTAAATATCAGCTGGTCCGGTGCGCGACCGGCTGGCTCAGTTTCCACCGCTTGTCCAGCGCAGCGTTGACCACTGGTTACCAGTAGGCCTAGTACACCGCTGGACTGGCGGTGTTATGAACCGGTCCAGTCAGCGGGGCCTGATGGAAGACATGGATGTAGTTTGGGGGGGGGGTGCAGGGGGGACGTGTCCTCTGCTCGTTTTTAAAGTCAGTTTTGATCCTGTAGTTTTTACTGTCTAAAACAATGTTGCTCTATATTAAATGGATCCTGGCTGTTGTTTTTAGGTGTAGGGTTGATATTATGGCTCTTTTTAAACAGTTCAGACCCTCTTCCCCACCTCCTCCCACCCCTGCATTCAAGTTGTGCCCCCCCCCCCCCCACACACACACACACACCTTTGAAATTTAAATTTCATTCTTGGTGGAAGATCAAATCAACTTTATTTATAGAGCACATTTCCTGCAGAGCAACACAATGTGCTTTACAGCAAATAAAACAGAACCTAAAATCAGATGAGGGGTTAACAGAGCTGCTGCAGACTGAGTCCACTGACCAAAGTAATGGTTGCACTGGGACTGAATCTGTTCAAGTCTGTTAAACACAATAAATGACTTCAGAAAGACACTTTATGTTGTTCTATATCAATCTACTGGTCTGACACAATCATTTAATGAATTTAAATGACAATAACTCAAGAGGAGGGCTTTCTTTAGCCATTTCTTTAGATGCGATTAAAAATGCGATTAATTAGATTAATTAATTACAGATCATAATTAATTAATCACACAATTTTTTAAATCGCATGACAGCACTAATTAAAATACAGAAAAAGACTAAATCTGCACATACCTTAGAAATCAACACACAACGTCTGAGCTTATGTGCAGAGGGGGTGCACGTTTACACCTGATTTAGCTACTCCAGCACCAAATGTTGATTTGTACAAGTAAAAGGTGTTTGAGCTAACGGGGTTCTGTAGGACCATGAGTGCACACTGTGAGCGAGTCTGTGATGAGCGCGCATGTTTTGTTTTTTTGCTGCTTGGGCGATGTGGAGCAGCTGTATAAACGCACATCAACAACAGAACCGACTGCTGGAATACTCACGTAACACTGGTGAGAAAAGGGTCAATGGAGAACAGCGAGCGCATCGCGGAGGTACCAGACTGTTTGTGTAGTTTTTAAGAAAAACTGCATGAAAAGTGTGCGTTTACCTCCTTTTCAGAACAAGTGTGGGCTGTTAAAAGCCCCACACACCCCAGGCTTTACCTGAGAACATCATAGTAGAAGCTTCACAACCGGACAGGCAGAAGCCAGTGTTGGCTTTTCAAAATAAAAGTAAATTCTAACGTTTCATTGCATTTAATTCATTTCAAACTCAGATATTGGTTAGTATAAGTACTTAAATATAAGCTATATATATTTATATTCTCATATGCTTCACATTGTTTTAACATATATTTTAAAAATAACAAATTCTAAAGGTGTGGCGCTTTTATTTTGCCGACATTCCATTGAGCGGGAATTTCCTAAAAATGGACGAGCTATGTTCACTTACCTGTCTGACTGGCTCTTTGTGAAACTCCACTCTGCTCCCGCCTGGACTGGACTGAAATAAAAACGGACGAAGCTATGTTAAAACGTCTTCTAAGACAAATTTGAATTGACTGAACCTAAAGTCAAAAGGTTAATACGGGTGAAATAATTCTGAGAAAACAAAACTATTTAAGCGTCCGTGGTTACATCTCAATGCCGAACAGAACTGTTTTACATAACACTGTTTAATTAAAAGTTAATACTTACTGTGTGTCCGGTTATCTGCGAGCAGCTAAAATTACCACAAAGATCTCTTGGAGGCCGGAGGCGATAAGATGAAGAGTGTCGATTTGAAAATCTTCTTCTTGTTTGATTTGAATTTTACCGCGGTAATGAACTTGCGTATAAAACCCACCAGCGCCACCTATCATATCGGAGTATGAATTACAGATCATGCTAATTCAATACTTTACTGATCCCAGAATGTTTATGACATTTTTGTGGGGGGTTTAGAAACTTTGATGATATTAATATAGACTTTTTAGTTTTACTGTTATTTAAAATTTATGTTTGCATACTCTTTTCTATAAGCATTTTGCAGTATTTAGAAAAGAGAAGAAGAAACAAACTTTTATACAACGCCTCTCTAGAAATAAATTACCAAGCACTTAAAAAAAGGTAAATATATATATATATTTTGAGTTACATGTACTCTAACTTTTCAAGTAACATTAACTATTTGTTTATTAAGTACTCATTTCTTAAGTAATTATAAAAAACAACGTAACTGGAGTCAGTACATGTAAATAGTTAATATTAGTAACATGTACGTATTCCACTTAAGTTGTTTTTATTAAATTATTTAAGAAATGAGTACTTAATAAACAAATAGTTGATATTACTTGAAAAGTTTGAGTACAGTTAACTCAAACTTGAAAGTTTGAGTTACATTTACTCAAACTTTTTAAGTAACTTTAACTATGTGTTTATTAAGTACTCACTTCTTGAATATTTTAATTAAAATAAATTAACTGGAGTGAGTACATGTTAAGAAATAATATTAAGTTAGATGTACTTATTTTAGTTAAGTTGTTATTTATTAAATTATATAAGTTATGAGTACTTAATAAGCACATAAGTTCATGTTACTTGAAAAGTTTGAGTTACTTATACTCAAAAAATAAGGAAAAGTGAGACGAACTCAAGAATTTTGAGTTCCATGAACTTTTTATAAAATATTGAGTTTAACTTACTCAATATAGTTGATTATTTTCAACATTTGGGTTTACAGTGTGAACATTTGTAAAAGCAGGAAAGTAATCTTTCAATATCCAGCGGTAATTTGCTAATTCATGAGATTTTTTTCAAACTAAATAGTGAAGTTTATTGTTTTTTTTTATTACAGCTCATTCTCTCATATGTCACATATATTTGTAGAAATATTATTAATTGTAGCATTATTATTATATTTAAATTTTAAAGCTTTTATTTAATAACTGTTTATTAATAAAATAATCTGATGACCTGATTGGGCCTGATTGGGCCTAAACATAAACTTAGGATGTCCTGTTGTTTCCAGACTGTTTATTGAGCAGACATTAAAGCTATATGAGCCGATAATGTTTTCAAAAACGTTTCATAAACGCATTCAATTTAAGTTAAGGTGGATATTGCCTAAAATTAGACAGAGCAGCTTCCTTTTCATGATGAACACGTTCACTGAAGGTAATTAATATCCAAACTCCTCCGATTTGTCACTTTGATTTGTATTTTTAGTTAATTGTGGACGTAATTACGGGGCAAATTAACAGCTTTCAAGGGAAAAAAAAGGTTTTAAGGTCCGGTTCCATCCCGGGGTGCCTTATTAATTTTCTCTCTCCTTAGATGTGATGAAAAGGAGTAATAAATCTGCGTGATCGGCGAAGGCCAATGGGAAATGGTCCCATATTTCACCGCTGCTTTAATAGAAATATTCATGCGGGGGCCCTTAATGAAATTAAACCCGAGCGGAGGGAACAAGGCGCAGGCGATCAAGACTCCGGCTGTTGGAATAATCATGTTTGAAGCTGACAAGATTTCTATTTAACACCCAAAGATGAAAACATCTTTTAAACACCCATAACAGGCCTTAAAAATTATTTAGACTATTTTGGGGCTCTAAAATAGATGTTAGAACAAAGAGGGAAAAAATAAACACAACGGAATTGGATAAAATAGAAATATTTAGAGCAAAAAAAAACCTAACAAAACAGGTTAAATGTTTACACCGTATATCAGCATAACGCTCCAAAACTCCCTCCGTTCTGTTTTCCCAGCTTTCCATGGAGCCACATCAATCTCCCAGTTATCATTCTGTAATTGGTCATGATCATCGAGGTCCACAATTAAACGGCGATCCTTTACTAGAAAACTACCCCCTGACTTGTTGATTTCCCCTGAGCAAATAAAAGTCCCGCTGGAGCGCGCTTCGCTGATGAATCGACAAAAACTAATCAGCTTTATTGGTAGACAGGTTAAGGGCAACGGGGTGTCAATAATTCTCGTTTTGACCTCCTCTTCCATTAAGTTTAAGTGGCTTATTAGACCGAATTCATCCGGAGCCGCGGGCCTATTACATCTGTCTCTTCATCACACTTTAAGGTTTTCAATTAACTGAAGTTTTTTTTTTGTTTTTTTGCTACGCACTGCTCAGAGATTTTCCTCGAAATTTGACTTATTTTGCATAATTGTAACTTCAGTTTTAATACTTTTCTTCTTAAAAAGTTATAACATTTTGCTATTCTCACAAAATATCGCGAGATGTCCGTTCACCTGTTAGCGCTTGGGTTGACTATCAGCTATCACGTGAATAAATATAGCCATTTTTGTGTTTGCTAATGTCGATTGGTTGTGGCTATCTTAAAAGGAACCAATTACTTTCTGAGTTGTCTTAAAATGTGGTGTTGACACCAACGTATAATCCCAAAAGTTTAAGAAAATGTCTCACTAATGTGTAGCGCTAGCCTAGGGTAAATATTAATGACTCATAATTTTAGCTCAATGTCAGTGTTAGCCATTTTTGAGTTTGCTAACGGAGCTGAGGCGGCCATCTTTAATTGGTTTGACTTCAAAGGTAAATTAATTCAATTCAATTAATCAAGCTCCAGTTCACAGCACAAGTCATGTTTTAAGCTACTTTGTGAGGGTTTCTTGAAACTTGTTGGTTTATGGGATATTTCTCTAAACAGCCAGACAAACATTATTACCAGAGTTTTGGCAAGGGGTAATAAAAATTATTTTCTGTATATTGTAAGGTTGCAGCCAATTTAATGGACCTAAACAAAGTGCATCTGTCGCCTTCATTTTGGGGGAGCAACAGAAGGAGGGCTTTTACTTAAATTTCCCAGTTGGCCTCTTAGTGCAAAATGTTCACTTTTGTTTCTTGTCTTGTTCACCTCTGAATTGAATGAAAGAACAGCTTAACTATATATTTCATAGGTCCCATTGAATTGAAATGTTACTTATCCAACATGCCATTTTCTGTTTTCAGGTTTAACAGCCACCAGAAAGTCATGTCATTTCAAGAACCAAAAAAAAAAAAAAAAAGGTGGAGCATTTTCAATTTAAAATTATAGAATGAATAAACATTTTATTACGTATAAATATTTTAATGTTGTGCTGTTTGTGTTTTTAGGCAATTATAACCAGCTGTAGTGAATAGTTTAAAAAAAATAAAATCTCACACTAAACCCTGTCATTTCAGTGGAACAGAATCCGTCCTTAAAAGATTTGTTATCTGAAATGTTTGCGTCATTCTCTATTTTTTGTAATAAGCTTGGAGAGCGTGCTTGAACAGGAGGAGTTGAGTCCATTACGCGCTCCATGACTGGACAGTACCCCTCCCTCCCAGACGGCTGCACCAATCGCCTCCATCTGACCGGAATTAAGTGTCAACCGGAGCTCCTCTCTCACACTCCGGATCACATCATAAGTTTTGAAAGGTGGAGAAAACGGCGCTGACTTTCTCCTCCAGCTTTTTGCGGCCGCAGAGGCGACAAAGGACGTGCACCGGCTGACCAATGGAGAAATCCAAAAACTTTCGCATTGACGCGCTTTTAGCAGTCGATACGCCCAAGGCGCAGACCTCACCGCTGGCACTTGTGACTTCCCTGTCCTCCTCCGCCTCCTCTTCCTCCATCCCGCAGCCTGGAAGCGGAGCAGCCGCGGAGCTCAGCGCCGAGTCTTTACGCACCGAGACGCCGTCTCCTCCGAGGATTTCCACCTGCGGCTTGATCCCCAAACCGGGTTTCCTCAACAGCCCGCACAGCATGGTTGGATTACACCCGCAAAGCACCGCGGGAATCCCGGCGCAGGCTCTCTACGGCCACCCCATGTACACCTACTCCGCTGCTGCGCTCACAGGCCAGCATCCTGCCCTGTCCTACTCCTACCCGCACGGCTCCCATCACCATCACACCAGCGATCCCATCAAACTGACTGCCAGCACCTTCCAGCTGGACCACTGGCTGCGGGTTTCCACAGCCGGGATGATGCTTCCAAAAATGTCCGACTTTAACTGTGAGTTTCAACTTGAAAACAATAAAACAAGATTGCATTATTTATAATCTGCATTTGTATTAGATTCAAATAAAATACAAATAATGATATTGGCGCATACTAGAGTAATTAAAAAACTATATTTGGTGCACATTTCTCATGAGGTGTGGAAGAAGAAGCCGTCATACAGTGGTGGTTTTTATGAGAGGAACTAAAATGGACAGATAATGGACAGTAGGGAAAGTATCAGAGGAGTGTGAAAGCCACAGTCGACATGCGATCTGCTCAGCAGATACTGGCGTTTTTGTTTCTGCTCGTTTTAGCAGATTTGTTCAAAATGGAGAAGAGGGAAAAAACCTGACATATTCATGTGGATTTGCCAGCTCCTTGTTGAGCATGGAATGTCTCAAAGAATTCTGAAGATTTTGTCCCATAATAAAGTAAAAACACATGTATTTTCACACGACTGAACGTCAGATGCTTTTTATGAAAACTCGTGGTTTTGTTTTTGCAGCTCAGGCGCAGTCAAACTTGCTCGGAAAGTGCAGAAGACCGAGAACCGCGTTCACGAGTCAGCAGCTGCTGGAACTGGAGCATCAGTTCAAACTCAACAAGTATCTGTCACGACCCAAGCGCTTTGAGGTGGCCACGTCCCTCATGCTGACAGAAACACAGGTAACTCACCTTTTTATTATAATGCAGCCTACCTATTATCCATATTTTCCATTTTAACTTACACCATAAATGAACAAAATGCACATATTTAAATAAAACTTGGTTCTCTCAGATGTAAAGAGTTGTTTTGAATTTATACACAAACACATAATCTACATAGTAATGTATTTTGAAACTCATAATTTAATTATAATTGCTATTTGACCTGTTTTAGTGCTGTCACGATTGATAATGTAACTTTCAGGTGGAGTAGTGACCATTACGCACGGTTACGCACCGCTAGCCTCCCTTTTTACGCGTAATTTGTGGAAGCATTCAAGTAAAGTTAAGAAAATGTGGTAGAAAATGAAAGGATTTCGCAACATTATGTAAAATACACCCAATTTTGAAAAACAAAATAATAAAAGGGTGTAGATTATTTTTGATGTTAACTCCACGGTGCGCGCCGTCAGTCCAACACTGGCGCAGTGAAGTAAAACGAGCATTCCCCTTTTCTCCAGGTTAAAATCTGGTTCCAGAACAGACGCATGAAGTGGAAGAGGAGTAAGAAGGCCAAAGAGCAGGCCGCCCAGGAGGCCGAGAAGCAGAAGGGCACCAAGGGCGCGCAGGAGAAATCCGACGGACTTGAACAATCGGATTATAAAAGCAAGACGGACTCAAAAAACGGCAGAATCAGAGACTTCAGGGACAGTGACGAGGACGAGGGCGATCACTTCCTGTACAACTCGTCGGAATGCTCCTCGGACGATGAGCGGAATCACAACAGTGACATCAGTCCGCAACCTTGAAGCTAAAACCACTGACTCACGGAGGGGGAGGTTTGCTGTAAAATGCAGTTGCATGTAATCCAAGATTTTTTTTTTTGTTAATTATAAATAAACCCATTTCGTCATAAACAAGCAATAAACCAGGAGATTCGCGTCAGACTGAATAGGTGTGATAGTGCATGCAGGGATCAGGATTTGCATAAACAGCCACTAATCTCTCATTTCCTACACATTTTGCTCTTTGATGTCACACTTCTCCACGGTGCGCCAAATTATGTGTAAATTTTATTTTTCTATCATATAAATCTCTGCCAGTGCATGCAAAAATATTGTTTAGTCTCTCTTGCTGCAAAGAATGTGAAATAAAACGTTTTTCTTTATTATAACATCTATTTTTGGCGCATTAATTCTCTTTTTAAAGGAACACTGTGGTCGATTGATGATTTACTGGCGGTGTTGGAGCCTTGTGTTTCTTCTCTTTGCTCTGACAGATCGGGTCATGGGAATTACTGCTAATAGCGCTGTCGGATCTGTGCAAACGTGCAGTGAGAGCAAACAGCGAGTGAGCAGTCGGACAGAGGAAACATTTCACACCACACTAGCAACGGGCTCCTATTAATAATCCATTTAAAAGGCCTGCAGAGATTTGGCTTCTGCAGAACTGGAATTGCTTAATTTGTCAAATTGGAAATAAAATATCCTAAAATGCTCTGAGATTTATTTAAATGCAACATTCTTTTATTATTATAGTCTGACCTTTGTGTCAACACTTGTGGGATTTTGAGACAACTTCTGGTCCTTCTGAGACCCAAACTTTATTTGAATGTGCAGTTTTTTCCCCTTCTATTTGGGGAACCATAAAAAACATTGGTTTTGAACAATTAAAACATCAAAGAAAATAAGTGTTTTTAAATTTAATATTCATTTTTTAATATATAAATTAGCAAAACGTAAACATTTGTCGTGTTATTTGCCACACATGATCCTCTCCTGCTGGATTCCAGGTGTTCCTGCAGTGCAGCAGCGTTTTGGTGATTTCATGCTTTTTCTCAGAGCATTATTCAGGGATCTGTTGCTTATCTTCATCTGTTTGCTCTAGCAGATTAAATTAAAGTTCAGCTGAGGGTCAGCAGTACAATTCAAAGTAACTTGCCTCACATTTGAAAACAATAGCTTAAAGCTTATTGATTTCATTTTAATCTACTGAATGTGTTAAGGAGTTTTGAGTAAATTAACCAGCAGCAGCTTTCCCTGCACCAGTGATAAACATTTCCTCTCAGTGACCCATTTCTGACCCCTGGCCGCCTAGACTCCAGCTTTAGATTGATCCAGGTCACACCAACAGAGAAAATTAATAGGAGCAAGTATCAAATGTAACAGAATGACTCTGCTATGTTAACCATGTGGAAATATAAACTGGTGACAGCGAGCAAATGGAACAGAAATTTCTGGTGTCCTCGGGTCATTTCAGCAGTGGTGTAAATGGTAAATATGACAAAGTCGCTTTATTGTCTCTGTTCTCAGGTCTTTCTCTCTCACACACAAATCTACAGAAAGACAAAAACATAGAAATAGACACATCTGGTGATATTTTAGGTCAATAATGGATTACATTAAATACAATTTAAGCTGGGAAATGTTTTAAATAGATCCAGTGAATCAATAAGAATGATCCATGTATGAAAACTCACTGTAAAATGCATCCAAGAGGGAAATAAGGGAAAAAACAGTTAGGCATAGGAAAATTAAAATAGGAAAAAGTTGTTTTTGTCAGTAAACGAGACAAAAATGTGCATTTTTTCCCTCAATCTAAAGGTCTGTTCCCTTTTTTTTATTAACAAATAAAAAAGAAAAACCAACATAGATAAAAGTATGCAACGTTTGTGACAAATCTTTAATGTAAAATATAAGTTGAATTACAGCAATACAAGTCAAAAACAAGAGCTGCATTCAAATATTATACAATATATTTTATAATTGAAAACATTTAAAAAGTCTTTGTTTTTTCCCTGTAGGTTTGTGTGATTATTTTTCTTCTGTTTAACAGCACACTTTCTTCCATACCCAGTGTGTGAGTGTTTTATAGTTTAAGTTTGGCCTCTTTGGCCTCCATAGCCTTGGTGGCGACCTGAGCGTGCTCCAGTAGCACTGCTGCTTGCTCAGCTGGTCCCTGCGATGAGGCGTTCTTCAGGAGGAAGTGGCTGATGAAAAGCTTCAAGCCTTCCCGTAGCATTCCTAGCTTAGGAATCCCTGAAATCCTGGGGGATAAGGAAGAACTTTTAGGGCTTTCAGATATAATAGCAGCAAAGTAAGTCCAGCAACAAAGAAGCTCACCTCCCAAATATGTTGACCAGCTCTTCAGGCTCTGATTCTTTTAGCAGTTTGGTCAGAACTTGACGTAAGAATCGCACCGTAGGTTTATCCAATTCCCCAAATTCGATCACCTACAAAAACAACCGTGACTGTTATGGAATATGTTATGATCAATTATTGATTGAGCATTAAACATGATGAGAGCTGACTTTGAGAACGGAGAGCGAGAGGCACTTCCTCTGAAGGAATTGGGTCAGCAGCTGGACCAGGTTGTTAAAGGTGCTGGTGGGAAGGTTGGACAGCTCCCTGAACTTGTCCCAAAGGCTGAACTGGAATGTCATCTAAGAACACAAAGATTTATAAACTAAGTACAGATTTTACAGAAAGATGCCAAGATTGGCTGCTAGTTACTCTCAAATATTATCTTTTAGTTGCCAGACTGAATATAGTGACATGTATGGACCGACAAAAACCAGCCTCTCAAAAAAGAAAAACATTATTTGTTTTGTTCCAAAATTGTAGAAATATATTAAAGTTCCCCGACACACATAAATGAATCAAAGAAAAAAAAAAGTATCACAATTTTATTTTTTGATACTAAAAAATACAAAATTTCACACATTTTAAAGACTGGGGTCAAATATTTTAACCATAAACATTTAGCTATTAGGAATTGTCCGTTTAAGCAAAAATACTATTCAGAATTTTCTTTGAATCAGTTATTTTAATTACCATGACTCATGTGTTTTATCTAGAACCTTGAAACACAATTTCATGTCATGCAGTAGTATATGTGATAAGACAATAAATAATCTAGAAATCTTGCTAGGAAACTATTCATCCAATACTGCCACCTAGTGGTGGAAGTAGCAGGGTTTCTACCAGGTGCCAGTGGAAAAAAAAAATCTCTTTTTAAGCTGCATCAAAAATTATTGACCTGAATATGAGACAAGGTTTTTCATTAAAAATAATGTGAAAAGGGAGGGGTCGTCTTATAATCGATGTCGTCCTATATTCGGGCCAATACAATGTTTTGGAGTATTAGAAAATCCTTTCTCATCCAAGTTAACAGAGATGATCAGAGATTATTAATATAAATATTGGTGGATTAACAACTCAAGATGACACATTTAGTAAACAGCTCTTCCAGTCAAAATGACATTTTTAAAATTTATTTTCCAAAATACAAAAGTTAATGACTGACTATAAATACTATGATGATTTCATGTCTGAAAATATCTTTGAAAAATGTAAATTAAATCAAAACCAGAAAACATAATTTAGAGTCAGATATTCCTTTTCAGAAATCAAAGCAACAGGAACATCCAGTGTTTTACCTACAAATCTTGTCATTTTACAGAATGTAACATGACTGTTGGTTTTAGCAGTTTTTGTTCATTTGTGATAGTGTAAATTTGTGTGATTTAAATTATTATTATTATTTTTTTTAAGTCAAATCACTGGAAAAAAGCATCAATCACTGCCTTCTATCAGGCATGGTGGCTGCAAAAGTGCAAATCACGTCAAAAATGAGTGAATAAAAACTTAAAAACAGAACAAAATGTTGTAGAACACAACTAATCAAAACCAAATAAAATGTTTTAGAAAAAAGTTAAACACAATAACAAAAAAAATCCACAAACATTTCTGAAGAATAAACAAAATAATATTATAGTAATAAAAAAGTAAAAAATAAACATATCACAGAAGATCATGTATTATTTATTTGTTCATTTGAACTGTTTAGATTTCTGAAAAAACAACACATTCAGATATTCTATTTTTATTATATCATATGTGTTTTCTGTCATTTTTTTTCTGTTTTGATTATCTTTCTGGAATTTTAGGGGAAAACTTAAGTTTATATAATAATTACAGTACATTACCTTTCAAAATTATCTACATGTTTAAAAAAACATCTATAATGTAGCATTTGCAGAGGATAACTGGAAGATAATTAGAATTCTAGGTGAAATTTCTAAATTATTTTCTGAAAGACCAGTAGGAGCCTGTTGAGTAATGGGGACCCTGTGATCTGGATTACAGTTTACATGTGAACAGCAAACATTCCCAGCAGCTCCACTCGGAGCTCTTTGATCAGGACAATGGTCTCTGATATGAGCTGGTGGCCCACATGGCTGTGATGTAGGAAGTGTGTTCTCGGCCTCATTGTTTGTCATCACAGTTTGAGTCAAATCAGAAGACAGAGGTGTTAGAAACTCCCACACTGCAGAGGTGAGCTGAAGGCCACACAGGCCGCATCAATATGAGGTCATTAAATATCTGATTTCTAAGGTTCTCATCAAATGATCTAATTATCAAACAACTGCAAGCTTTTTAATGTATAATAACTAATAAAACACAAAACATTCTTATTACTTTTATCATTTGCTGTCTTTTCAGCTGCAGTAACACTACCTGGAAGCGACGATCGTGGGAGCAGAATTTCTCTCCTAGTACGGCATAAAAAGCATTGAAGGTTTTCTCCTGTAGGCAGCAGTCCATCAGAACATGAACTATCTCTCTCTCTTGCTTGTCCTTCAGCCCCATCCTTCACATAAAGAAAATAAAAGAGCTTAAAAATATAAATCTATTGGAAAGTGGCTGAATATTCTCTAAAAATGGCATCAAATCCAATACAAGGGAAACAAACCTCAACAGTTTCTCAAAAGCATCCATGTAATCCTCACTGGTCATCAGCACACAGAAGATGTTCCTCCTGACGTCAGTGTTCATCCTCTGCTTCCGAGCCAGCTCCAACACTTTACGGCTAAACTAAAGGGAATTCAAATGACAAAAGTGTAAAAAGATGCATCATTAAATATAAATTCTGGACAGAATAATTATATTGTCCCTTTATCTAAATCAAATATGTTTTTAAAAATGGGTTTTCTTATTTCATTGAAAAAACATTCTCTCAACTTTCAACTGAATCTCATTAGTATGATTAAACTAAATTTAAACCAAAAAAGAGATTAAAATGCTGATTTAACCACATTTAACCATATTTAGACCAGTTTGTGTTTGTTTATTTATGGATGGACCATTGTCATGTAATTTATCTAATAGATAAATAATTACATTTGGATCCTTTCCCTCTTATTAAACCAACAAGGACTAAATTCTTTGAACCTGGTGTGCAGTAGAGAGAAGACATCACAAGTGTCAGCGTAAACCCCCTCGGCAATTTTCTCTGTCCAAGTACATTAGTTTGTTTTTGACACAGAGAAGTTCAAATTTTCATGTAATTAAAAATAATCTACGAAAAATAAACCTTTAATACAATGATTTTATTTCTGTACCCATGCATGATACATGTTCAAAATTGCAGCTTTTTCCAACAATGTCTAAAATGATGGTTTTTGTCTTATCTTGTCTGCTAAACTTTATAATATTTCAGTTTCTTATTACATTTTCAGAGATATTTTTTAATTTATTGACTGCTTTTCGTGTGAATTTTCATTTGTTGGTGTGTTGGCAAAATATGATGGACCACTAATTGGATTTTCATGAGACTAATGACTATGGTACTCTACCTGTCCTTCAGCAGTACTCTGCTTTGAGGTTGCGTCTTCCTGTTTGCTGATCATGGGTGCTCCGCTCCACGACGAGCCCACGATCCACCAGCGGCCCACCTGCTCTGCTTTCAGGAGGTTTTCCAAAGAGACTCTCAGTTTCAGGTCACTGCCTGCTGAACTTTTGTGGATCTGAGTATAACATATTGACCAATAATTAGTCAAGTGATCTTTGAATAAAAGTCATAAAACAGAAATTCGAGCCATCCTGAACCTAAACGTTGGACTCTGGCGTCACCTAGTGGTAGGATATGAGGCTACAATAACAGAACCACTAACATTTCCAGTATAAATTTGTCAAGATCTCATAAGCAGCAACATATTCCTTTATTTTCACTCATTTCTTTAGAAAATGACAGTTTAGGCTTAGTTTACTCACCAAAGTCCGCTGCAGCTTCCTCAGTCTCTCCACAGGCTCAGGGTCATATCCGGGGATCTTCCTCATGTCATTGTTTTTTAAAGCCAACATGGTTTCTAGCATGAAACGCACCTGTGGATCCATCAGTCGACCATTAACTTTCATCTTTAATTTTTTAGACTGTGCTTTATGGAAAAATTAAATTTCCTTGGCCTACCCTGGTCTGATCCTTGAACTTTGACCCCATGTCGCTGGCCTTACGCTGAGCCTCAGAGATGAGGTCTTTGAGAGCCAGAGCATCATCCTTCCTTAGAGTGAAGCCAACGTTCCTCAGCACAAATAGAACCAGCTCGATGTCCTTCTCTGTAAACGTTCCCACCAGCTGTTTCAGGATGTCGAAGATGAGCACGGAATGAACCACCTGGAAGTTGTACAGGTGAGCGACGATGGCGATGAGGTTGTCGCATTCCTTGCTCTCACCGGAGGTCTTGTATACCTCGCTGAACCTGTGCACAACTGTCTCAAGAAAATGAGCTCCAACCTGGAAAAGGACAACATGTGATCACTCAGATTTTATATTAAAAATCTAAACACATCATAAAACTACACATAAGTGTTTAACAGAGAATTAATATGTTAAATTAAATAATATATTAATGGTCAAAGACTCATTATAATTAGAGTACAATGTAATGATAAGGCTGCACAATATATTAAAAATGTGCTTAAGATACTGCATTTGTTAAAAGGAACGCTTATCGCTCAACACCTTTTACACCAGAGATCTAAACTAAGATCATTTTAAGTAAAAAAAATGTTAGCATTACTGTATAGTTGTTTTGGTTAAGTCTCTGAAGTAATGAAATTAACGACTAAGCAGTATTTGTTGCCTCCAAAAGTTAATCAGTAGTTGCTTTTTGAAAGTTCCGTTAAAATCCATTTAGTGGGTCATGGGATATTTTGCTAACAGTACAGACACAGTCAAAGATTAAAGAATAGAGTCAACAGAAAAATAACACTATTTAAGTAATTTAATAATTATTCCCACAAGTGTTTATTCACATTTCAAATGCATAAAAGAAGATTTTTTTAATAAAGAAAAAGTGGTGGCTATTTCCCACACAGACCATCTAAGACCTGATCAAGCCCTATGACATTAGCTGATATTAATCCTGCCTAGAATGAATAAAAAGTAGATTTTTATGTCTAAAAACTTTAAATAAAGGATCGTGAATCCTCACCTCCAGCCCTACAGCATGATGAAGGATGCTGACTAGCAGGACGTGCTCCATCAGCAGTCGATCCGGCATCAGGGTTGGGGTGACGCAGGCTGCGAGCAGCACGTCGGTCAAAGTGTCGTTCATGTCCTTCCTGCTGCAGCTCATGTACAGCTCCTCCAGCTGACCGCAGATGAAGGCCATGTTGGGCTCACTTAATCTGAAAATGTGGTATTCATCAGAATAAAAATACAAGAATGGAGAACTTTAGAAATAACGTTGCAGAAATGTAAGAAAATAAAAGATGAGAGAACATTTAGGAAGCTGTCCACATTGGAAGATATTATTTATAACAGGACTTTTATATTAAGACAGGAAATTTTAAGCAGATATCCCTCAAAGAAAAACAAAACATTTATTAAAATGTTTAAGGGTATTTCATTCCTTCGGTGCTTTGTGTTTTTGTACCTGTTCAGCAGGCCTTTCACATTCCTTCGCAGTTTTTCCAGCTCAGCTTTGCGTTTATCGTCTCCAGCGTCACGCAGATGAGGTGGTACATACTTGCCAAATGTTGTGGTGACCTTTACATGAACAAATAATTTATTAGATCAAATCGTACAGATAGCAAGATGTAAAAACAAATGTTTAGAATCTGAACTCACAGCTTCTGATTTTAAATCGGGACTGTCAGCTTCTTCCTCCGTTTCCTCCTTGCTCTCCTCATCTGGATCTGCATCATCCCTCTCATTCAGCTCATTGTCTTCATCCATTTCTTCTTCCTCTTCATAATTATCGTCACTCTCACTCTCCTCCTCATCTTCGCTGTCTACACTTACCATTTCATCTTCGGCTTCATCTGACACCTCAGAGATACTTTCATCAAGCTTTTTGAAGTTCTCTTTGGCCACATCCATATCATAGCTCTCATCCTCATCGTTGTACACCCCAGCTGCTGAGGAGCCAGAGTCCAGGACACCCAGGATGTAATCAAGTCCATCATGAACAAAAGACTGTGGTAGACTCTTTTTGTTTTTCCTTTTGTTAAACCCGAGGCATCGCTCTAGCTTCTTTATCTCTTTGTCTTCTTGTTCATTTGCCTCCAGTAACGCCATTTTCCTTGATTCTTGAAGTTTGTTAGCTTTTTTGACCTTCTTGGATGTTGATTTGGTTGTGGGTTTGTCTGATTTTTCAGTGGGTTCATCAGGAGGGTTGGCTGACTCTTTTTTAGTCAGTTCCTTTTTTGTTTGTTTTGATTTCTTGTTCTGAACCCGTGGTTGATTTTCAGCTTTTATTCCTGAGATTTCACCATCACCAGGAGCCAAAACACTGTTTTTGCCTTCGTAATGACTTTTCATTTTGGCTTTTTTCAGTTTTCGCTTTTCTTTACGTAATTCCTTCCTGCTTTTCTTTTTTATGAATGTCAGCCCATGTTTGCCACCCTCTGCTTCTTCCTCACCACTTTTGCTGTTAACAAACTCATCCACGGCCACCATATACTTATGTAAAACCGCATTGCTTTTCTTCTTGTTGCTTTTTTGTTTCCATTTCCCCTTCATTTCTACTACTACGACTGGATGCGAGTTAGCTTCGACAGCGTCAAATTTCACTTTTTTCAATATATAAAGCTAAAATGTGCACAAGGGCGTTGCAAAGAGCAAACAAGTGAAAAATATATCCTAGTTTGATCAAATAAATACCTGAAATAGCACACGTTTCTCCATGATTTGACCCACAAACGCGTGACTTTTTTTAGGGTATGTCGCTAAGAGATGACGTACTTTATTTTGAGCTCCCCCCATTTTTTTTTTTACACGAGAGCTTTGACTTGACTTCCGCGTAAACTGGGTTAGCTCCTTAAGGGTTACCGGTACATGAATCCGGCTAAAAGTGACGTCAAACGGCAGGTAGGAATGATGCTGTGGGAGGCGTATGATGCCACCTGTAATCAAACACGGCCTGCCAGTGCAATTTAATTTTATTACGGTATTTGTGACACCACCACTGGACTTCCCGGCATATAAACCTGATGATCAGCCCAGCCGTTTGAATGGTGTGCCAAACTCCGCCTACTCGGCGCGCCGTTACACGCGCTGGAGTGTAAATGGTGCGTTATCCTTGATGTAAACTGTCTTTTAACCAGTCAAAACAGTTTGGACCGAACAGCAGAGAAGACGCTGGATGAGTTGTGGCGGCTGTGGCCAGTTGTTTGAGCTAGAATGTAGCGAGGCGGTAGCTTCTTTGTTTTTGCAATATGAAGAATGGAAGAAGACGATGTTTCTATAAGAGAGCAGAATTTTCACAGCCAAGTTCGGGAGTACATCGTAAGTATTCGGAGCTAGCTCGCGAAAACCCTCTACTACACATTAATGGGAGCTAGCGTTAGCTTTTGCCAGTTAATTAGTATTTTTGCAGCGTTTATTTATTATGATGGTGCGTTTTAAACCTCCAAATGTCACACTTATTAGTTAATTAACTTACGAGTCTGGTATATAAAATGTGACTAATAATGAGAGCGTTAAAAAGCATTAGCTTCTGTTAGTGTTAGCTGCTGCTAGCTAGTTAGCGCAGTAAGACTTTTTCTAAAATATTACTTCAGGCGCTTTAAAAAAATCTAAATGTTTGTCCAGTTTACAAGAAAAGCCTTTGATATTGTTATAAACAAACCAGACGTAATCAAAGTAATCCTAGCGATGATAATTTTCTAAAACACATGACTAATTATGTCGTTCATAGTATCATTGTAAGTTTTATTCTGTAGTGTCAAGCTAAGATTTTCTGTTTAAATTTAATTCCAAACTTACTGCATCCTATATTAGTCACACAACACAAAACTAATCTTTTATTAGTTCAATGTATAAAATAACATTGGTTTTTGAGAGCTACGTTTCTACATAATCTTAAACAATTTTTCATAATCTGTAGTGCATTTATTAGGCCACTTGCTGCTGTTGTAGTAGTACAAATGTATAAACCTAGTTTTACGCCAACAAGCTGCATTTTTTCCTATTTCCTGCACATGTATTTTAGTTTTTGACACTGACACAAATTGTTCAATGGGGGCATTTTTGAGTAATTCATCATAAAGATTTATTTGACAAACATTTAAGCTATCAAATGTCTCACATGCAGACAAGCTCAACACTCCAGTTTTGGCTTGTACATGTTGTACTGAGCGTTCCTCTGCGCTTGCCTCTCAATATCCCATATCACCATGTCTTTATTTAATCAAGCTGTGTGATGCTGTGATGTAAGTGTCATTTCGTAATGGTGGTTAGGTAAAACAGCTTATTTGTGGATTTCATCAAGCATCACATGGATTATATTTGTTGTTGCTTGTTAATTTTGCAGTTCAGGTTACTATGGGTTAGGTATAACATTCATAAACATGACTCGTGGCAAGGTAAGTGTTTTAAAATAGACACGAAGCTTGGAAAAGTGTTTATCTCATCATGAAACCTACTGGATCATCATTTTAAACACAGTGACAGTGTTTATTAAGAGAAAATCAGACCAAGTCAGTATGAGGAAAAAATATGTCAATGCAGGAGAAAATGGGGCTTATGACTTTGTAATGTGTCTTATGTGTCTAAAAATCCACATTATGCATTAAAAGTGGCTTAACTAGAACATTCAAATGGCTATATTTGAAGAACCTTCTTGTGAAAGATAAACCAAGCTGTCTCTCACGTCATGTATCATAAAGGTGTAAAATTCTTTTGATAAATATATTTTGGATGCTTGCTAACAGCTTTGAAATGGTCTGACTTGTTACATAACATTACTTTGAATTTATTGTTTCTAATATTTTAGTGGATGACAATGTCTTATTGCATATGCACTGACTGGTGTGTTTAAAACTTAAAACCATTCCCTTGCCTCTGTTGGCATTCTGTTTGAGCCAATTTATCAGCACTGTGCACTTGTTTTCTGAATCATTTTGAGTTTGCCCTGTTTGTCTGCCCATAAGGTCTTTAGTCGTTTTTCTATTACTTGCAGATTGCTGCAAATTATTTGTCATTTCATCTTTTTCCCCCCTGAAATTTATACAGTCCAGCTGGGTCATCTCAGCTCGGCCACAGTGATTTGTGTAGTGTTGACAAGGTGCAAAGTGCTGAAGTAGGAGCTTCTAACATTAGTTACATCCTGGTCAGTGACCCAGTAGGAAAATGGAATGTGGAATATGATCATTCTGTAAAACTATCCAACTTGTTTTGAGTGTGTGGAAACCTAATTTATGCAATTAGACTGTGAAAATAGTACTGATGGAGAAGAAAATTACTTTTTATTTCCATTGCAGAAATAGATCATATAGCAAAATGTTGATCTGTAGCAATATTCTAGGAAAACAAACAAACAAATCTCTTCTTTGCAGAACTAAACGCACAAATTAGATTTATTTGCTAATGATTAAAGGCCTTGAAGAAATGCATATTGTCTGCTGCTTTTCATGCCAGAGTTTAAAAACTAAGATAATCTTGTGATGAAAAAATGATGGAATTAGAGTTGTTCTGGTCAAGTGTTGAAAAACACAGTTATACATGATCTTTCACAACAGACCTTTTTCATGCCAGATTTCTGAGGGCTGCCTTCTACTTCTGCTGCTGTGTATACTTCTTCTGTAAAAATGTTTACAAGCAGAACTTCCTCTAAATGGAATGCATCCCATCAGGGTCCGAAATTAACACTCGCCACTCGCCAAATGCGACCAAATTGCTCCACTTGGCGAGTAAAATTTGGAGCGTCATCCGCCACTTGGCGAGTACATTTTTGCACCAAATTAGTTCTGTTTATCAGTTCCCTTCGATGGATTTCGCTCCTCTCCTGCCTGCATGAGACGTACGCGAAACGTGAGAGTCGCACCCGGCATTTCTGCCTATTCATTCACTGTTTATCAAGGCAGCAGCAGTTAGCTTCATGTTAAAACTAGCGGCGAAATGTGGCGGTTTTGAACTGGAATCAGCCAGTCTTCAAAAAGAAAACTAATCGAACTGGTAGAAAAAACCACCAGAACCAGTGGCAACAAGAAGATTTAATGAAAAGTGGCGAACTGGAGGTGGCGGTGGAGATGTTGTTGACGCTGGCTACAGGGAACAACAGGTGTTGTGCGAAAGTCTGTTCCCCTGAATTTTTCTGTTCCCCTATGTCAAACTGCGAGCTTCACAGCACTTCTAAAAGATTTCTACAACACGTATTCATGTCAAAGTTGATACTTTATTTAGTTCCTAGTAAATAAATGAATAAAAGTTAACTTATTTATTTATTTATTTTTGTTTTAATCACTGACAGAATCATCCGCTCCCCTACATAATATTTCAGGGGAACAAATTTCCGCACAACACCGGAATTTTGCAGAAAGGAGCTGCACCGTTTGCCACCAGTACTCTAGAAAGGACTAACTCATTTGACATTGGAAATAAGACGATGAAGCTACAGGGACTTTGACCCAAATGAGTTTGTAATGCTGTGGCACAAAGACTGTCAGCAGCAGGAGGCCAGACTTCATGGACAGAGAAAACAAGGAGTCTGACTAGATTTCAATAAAAGAGTTCATTAAAAATATTTCTAAAAAATAAAAATCTGAAATGACTAAAAAGTAGTTTTTCTTATTAATGATTGTTTAATTAAGTTGTCACTGCTCTCTGTTTGGATCTAACATAATATCATATTATAGAATAACGTGCTTTGGGTAGATCTAAATCATTTAGAATTTTGGCCGGTAAAAAATATGTTTGGCCGGTAGATTTTATCATCTACCAGCCAACTTGGCCGGTGAGTCAAAATTTTAATTTCGGACCCTGCATCCCATGTTAACAGACTAGCTATGAGAAAGTCTTGCGGCTTTGCACACCCAAAAATATACAAAGTACAATGCAAAACTAAAACGAGCATTTCTGTTTTGTAAAATTTGCATTTTTTGTTTATGTTGATATTTTTTTTATAATCCAAATTGAAATTTTCCACACCACCCTTCTATTGTTATTTTCAGATCTGCTTCCTCCTGTTTGCAGTCCTCTACATTGTGTCTTACTTCATCATAACCAGATACAAGAGAAAAAGTGGTAAGCCTTCTGTAACGTGTGACTTCTAGGAACAGGAACGTTGTGAGACTTGATTTTAAATAATCTGTTCAACAGTAGAAATGACGTCTTCTCACTATGCAAAGTTAAGATTAGGTTATCTCTTTGTTTATGCCTTGTTTGTTCAGAGACACAAGCCTTCATTGTGTTTAGATTGAAAAGACGTCAGGTAATTATCGTGGGGTAAAAGAGTTATCGTTTATGTGGTAGACTACACCCAGCTCTGTACAGTAATCTGTCATTGTTACTGCTGTGTTGGTGTGAACTGTATCCTCCCTCAGTGGCTTCAAAACTGCAGTACACAAACAGAGTGGGTCACAGAGAAGCTGTTTAGTTTATTGACATATTCTGTCCTGAATAAAAAGAAACTTATACGAATAAAGCACAGACTCATATTGTGAACAAGGTCTTTAGCAGCATAGGGTAACATTTTTCTATTTTCCTAGAATAAATGGGTCATCAAGCTACCTCTTATTTTGAAAGTAGATCAAGTTGAAGGTCCTGGTGGAAAATGTGCACAGTAGGACTCTTGGCTGCTTTTTCTCAGACCCAGTTTTTTGTGGCTTATTTTATTGTTTTGCTTAGAGTGCAAAGTCATTGTAAAACAATGTGCTATTACTTGCACTTTTATTTTAAAGAAATACTTACATGAGTGTAATTTGTTGGCCTTTTATAAGAACATTTTATGATATACTAATAAAGAAGAATCATTAGTGCAGGTCCAGTAATGTTATATAAATCATGGGGCCACCGTGGCTCAGAGGGAAGAGCAGCTGCCTACTGAGCAGGTGACTGTTGTTCAAACATGGCCCGGGCCACATGTTGAAGCGTCGCTGGGCAAGATGCTGAACCCCACATTGTCCCCCAGGTGACATCTAAATTGGCAGCCCACTGGTCCTCAAACATGAGGATGGGTCAAAAGCAGAGAAACAATTTTCCCTACAGGGATGAAAAAAAAAATACAGGGATGAAAAAAAAGAGATACATTATTTTTTTTATTGTTTGGACACTGTTAACAGTCACCATTGAGGAATAAATAATGCAATAAAACTGTTTTTAAAATGACTTAGTGGAGAAAAAAAAATGTACTTTTACACAGTAGGCAAATATTTAAAGGCAATAACAAAAATCATGTTTTATTAATTCTTTGTACATTTGGTGAAACAGTGTTTACATAATGGCTTGTGACAGAGGTTTCTCTCTTGCAGATGATCATGAGGATGAAGATGCTGTTGTCAACAGAATATCGTGAGTGAACTTGATTTCATTTCATTCTTCTATTTAAAATAATGTGATTTTCAGGTTCACAAAAATAAAAACGAGTGAACAAAGCGTACTATTATTGATATCCACTGTTAGCTTCACTTCCCCATGAAGGCTCATCTGATTTTCTAAGCACACATTGTTATTGTTTATTTAGTGCTGCCTCTTTAAGAGAAAATGCCATACAGTCTGTGGATATCTTTCCTTGAGGTTAAAAGAAGCTGGCTCTTCTTCATTTTTTCAGAATACAGCTGTCACTTTTCTAAACACTTTAATAAACAGTGAAGATGATTTTGTCTTTACTGCTCTCCCCCGTTACCCCCTTTCGCCCCCATTTTTCATCACAAAATTGGGGAAACCACTCCCCTATGAGGTAATTCTAGGTGAGGCATTTCCTTGTGCTCCTTCTGACCTCTCACTCTGGGTGAGGATGTCAGACCAAGTTCAGATTCTCGGAGGTGAAAAAGGTATTTTAACTAATCAGACGAAGCTACTGTCCTGTCTTTACCAAAGTGTGTTAAGATTGTAAGCAGCATAGCCTGATGCAATCACAAAAGACAAAGTTTGGAGTTTTTGTAAGAACATTTTTTAAACTGCCAATACAACAGGTCAACATTAAAACTGGAGCTGAATCTGGAAGCAAAGAAAGTGGTTTAGACTTTAATGAACATGAGCCATCAGGACATTAGTAGAGAGCTTGTTTTTGATTCCCTCTGGATTTTATCGTCACACAATGGGAACAACTGCTCATTTATCTTGTTTAATAATATGGTGAAGTGGTGAATTTGTGTGAACCCACTGAACAAATGATGACTCCCCAGGCCCAGTCTGTACAGCTGCTTCCTCTGAATCTTTATAAACTGCTGAAACTCAGCCGATCTGTCCTTTGTTCAGGGGCATGGAGGAAGAGGATGAGTAGGAGGACTGGAAATATAGATTGGCAATGAACTGCCAGTTGTTATTTAAATGGTTTCTGTTATTAAATGAGTTTTGCTAATGTTTTGTCAAACTTTAAAACAAGTTTATTTTTAATAAAACATTTTATATCAAATGCATCTCATATCTTATTTTGTTTGAAAAATAAAACATACTTTTTTGGGTTTGGGTTTTTTATTTTATTTTATTGTTTTTTACATTTTAATAAACTGATACGCTGTGGCTCTCAAGTTTAATCTGATGACTTGTATTTATTTTTTGTTTGCAGATTGTACCTGTGCACCTTCACACTGGCAGTGTCCGGTGGTGCAGTCTTCCTACTGCCTTTCTCAATCATTAGCAACGAGATCCTCCTGTCCTTCCCCAGAAACTATTATATCCAGTGGCTCAATGGCTCCCTCATCCACGGTCAGTAGTTCACACAGTCTGTATGCCTTTTGGTTTAAAAAATTCTAACTATTTATACATAGTTTTTATATAATTTTCATTCTCATTACTAAAATTCAGGTTGTCTGTAAAATATTTTGAAAATAACACTGAAATATACTTATTTAGCTCCAAAAGAAAACAAAGTACTGGTAATGTGAACAACAAAACTAAGACTTAAATATTGAACTGAGAATTTTTTAAAATTAAAATCTTTAAAATGGCCAAATTGAAAAATATCTATCAATAGCTGATATCTGTTTATTTAAAAAAGAAAATCCTTTTAATGTCATGTGAAAGATTAAACATTTTACCAAATAAATGAAGTGATTTAGAGTATTTAAACACTTTATCAAACTATGTTTGAGTTTACACAATAACTACATACATCCACAGATGCTGGAATGTATTAATCAGTGTTAATTTTGGCGTGAAATTTTAATTTAGTTTTAGTCTTAGTCTTTTGACTAAAATTCTTTTTCATTTTAGTCTAGTTTTAGTCGTCCAATTCGTTTTAGTTTTAGTCTAATTTTAGTCGACTAAAATTCGGAACTATTTTAGTCGACTAAAATAGTTCAGAATTTTAGTCGACTAAATATAAAATAGGCATATTTGACGTATATTAATATATTTTCCTCTGGTGCGTTTATTTTACATTTCTTTAAAGGAATTGGGGTAACACTTTACTTTTATTAACATTAGTGCATTATTAAGTATTAATAAACAAATGGGCCCTTTATCAACGTTCCCAATATTGTTAATGACCCCAATTATAAGACACACCCCTTTCCAAGACTAATCTTCAGAAAAAAAAAACTAAATTCACTTTTAAAATAAACTATTTTTGTTGAAAATTTGAGGAACTAGTTTAAATATATTTAGAGACCTTTAATATTTTCTTATTAATTCAATCACAAAGATCTGTAATTCATATTCTACTGTGTGTTGAGTTCTGTCAGGAAAGACACTAGAGATCTGAGCAAAAACTGAGCAAAATAAATACCATAATAATGTAAACTGTCAGAACTTTGCTCATGACATGTCAGATCAAAAGTCTGCAGGCTTTAACTCACAGAGTCTGATCAGCTGTTCTCACGCTGCGGTCCGTCTCCTCACACAGAACGTGATCTCCACAACGCTCCGTCTTCGGTCATTTCACTCCATAACTCCATATTTCCTGTCTCCCTGACAGCTGTTTGAAGCCTCTGCTGCATTCATCACTATTATCTTAAAATTAGCGTCATAACTCTGCCTCCGTTCTGTTAATTTGACCCACTTTTAATAAAGTCTGTTCCTGTCGGAGTCTGCTCTGTTGTTTACAAACGCTGGCACGTCCCGACAAGGCGGACTCTGATTGGTTCCTTTCTCATCTACTTCCGCCTGCTCCGATTGCTGATTGGTTTTTTGGTGGTGCTTGATTGGTTCACTAAAACAAATCACAGTTTTACGCCATGTGAAATTTAAAAAGTGAGTGAGTGTGTCAGATTCTTTTACATTCATTTGATTCCTTCTGTTGACACCTCCGTTAATATGGTTGACATCCACCAGGTGGCAGTAGAGTCCATGACTTGTAAATTGCCAATAACGGGCTTCATAAAATGTGTCCATTCTGATTTACCATGTATATATTATGTAAAAAAAATAATAAATCATTGACAAAAAGTAAAAGTGGGCCAATGTGTCATTTTAACGTAGAAGCCCTGATTTATGTCTATGCTGCTCTAATTGTGTGTGTTTTTTTTTTATACGTTTGGTTTCTGCAGGTCTGTGGAACCTGGTGTCACTGTTCTCCAACCTTTGCCTTTTTGTCCTGATGCCATTCGCATATTTCTTTTTGGAGTCTGAGGGATTTGCTGGGTCTAAAAAGGTACAAATCAGCATTTTCCAATAATGTAGAAAAATGTATTTTTTTAAATGCTTGATTTTGGCTTTTTAACAGTTAAATTTAAGAAAACATGTTAGACAAAAAACTGGGCAAACTTTTAGACTTTTAAACTCAAGTCTAAAGTGCAAAATCATTATCACAAAGATGATCAGAATTTTGAACTTTATTTCATTGTTATCTAAAGCAACAGTGTAGTGAGCAAACGATGATGAGATCTTAACTTTTTCTAAAATGAAATGTAACAAAGGACGTTTTTTTGTCATTTGATTATCATGCAATAATCCTCATGCAGGAGTCTTTTTTTCAGCAGCCAGCAGCAGGTGCCTAGTCCTTGCCCTCTCTTTGACTCACACGACTGACTGTAACTGCCCCGACAGAAAGCTCATTAACCATGAAAGTCTGAATCTGGTCTTCGCTCAGCGCCACATCCTGACAAACTCTTTCAATAAGGCCATCGGCTGCAAACGCTTCAACACTGCTGCATCGGCCCCACTGATTTAAAGCCTGATTCCTTGTCACCCCCTCCCCAGCCTCCTAAAATAAAACTTCAAAAGCGCAGGCTAATAATCGAGTTGTAAGGCTCAGCGAACTTCCTCATTTAATTGATTACCCTCCTCCCCCCTTTCCACATCCCAAAAAAAAAAGGCTGGGGGCTCGTGTCTCAAAAGTCCATAAAGTTGCAGAAACATGACAGGACAATAGAGCCTTGCAGAATGGAGGGGAAAGATTTACTTTTAATACACCTCTATCCTGTGTCACAGTTTGAGACCTTTCTGGTTTATGTCCCTTCTGGCTAAAGCACATAAAAAATAGTCTATACTGTAGTGTATTGCCAGCTTTCTTCTTCTGCAGCCCACTAATTTGTTTCGTTTGGATTTCTTCAGTAGACTGCAGGCCCTGATGTGCAGGAAGGAGGGCCTCTCTCACATTTCTCCTTCTTTTGTTCTTTTTCATTTTAGCAAAACTGTTTCTTGCAACAAAACTTCCATAAATTGACTCAGAGGAAGCCCTGTTCAGTGTTGAGCTGCACTTCTTGCTACATATTGTGTGTGCCAAAGAAGGGAGACGAGGTGTGTGTATGTGTTGAGGGGACAGTAACTGTTTCACCCCCCCAAAAAAACTTAAGTTGCTTGAAAAGGAAATAGTGTGGCTGATGGCAAGAAGAGTGTAAAACTCTGAGATCTAAGTTTTTATAATGTGATTTTAGCCTTTCATCCAATAATAGCATTAGACCGATATGTCATAAGGTTTTATGTGGCATGTTAACCTCCCCGGCTTATGTTGTAGCGCTGCGAGGACTCTTTGACTGCGGAAATGAAGTAAATGATGAACTTCACTACTAACGTTGTAAGTCAGCCTTTTCATGTGGCCGTGTTTACATTTGACGATGTACTAAAAGACGCCAACAGAATAAGGACGTAAATGTGGATGCTTTTTCCCCCCTCTTAAATGTGTTTCTTTTTTTAATGTTCAACTCTTTAGAGGCTCTGTCACCCAAGTGATTAACAGTTTAACAAATTGTTCAAATTGTGGATGAATCTGAGTAACTAAGGGTCGTGATGTCAGATGTTATGATCTAGCTTTTTAGTTGCTGCTGTAAAATGTCTCTCACTTTATGGCTGTGTTCTCAAATCTTTGCTTGAAAGCTGCATCACTTCAGCCGCTAAATGTCGTTGTGTAATTTGTTGTTCTCAGTATAATTTTAATCATACCGAGATACATTTATGCTCTGGTGGAGTTCTTTGGTTATACGACTCATAATTTTCTTTGAACCAGGTGGAAGTACTATATATTAAGATTTTTAAAAATTAATTAATGGTTCTCACTGAATTTGTTACACTGCCAGTAAATTACATTGTAGTAATAACCATGAATATAATTCCTATAGAACTGATAAGCAGGAAGGCCTGGCTCAGACCTCTAAGTGAATTCAATCATTATAAGAAATCTTCAAGTGAGATAATGTAATTTTCACTCAAAACGAGGCAACTTTCTTTTCAGTTTCGAGAGTGGAGCATTGAGGTTGTATTTTGTAATATCCACTTTAAATGTTAAATGTAGTTTTTCATGAATAATTTAAGTTTATGATTGCAATAAAGTGTGCACATTCTTCACGAGGTTTCCCCTAAATATTGGGCTTGTAAAAAGACCTGAATTGAATCACAACAAGCATGTTTTGCAGTGAATAGTCTTTTGGTCCCAACCCGTATTGAAATGTTTTTGATCCTGAAACGAGTTGGAACGAGTTTGACCCCATGACTGACCCAGCAAAGGGCCAACAGGTTTCATCTGGTAGTTAAAGAAACTCCTCATCAATCTCATTCTAAGCCCTAACCCGCCGATGATGAGAAGTGTGTTTATTGTGGAGGAGGAGGAGGTGGCGGAGGGGGAGAGAAAACGTCTCGCCGAGCAAACCCGTTTGGTGTTACTAAGATACTCGTCTTTGTTGGAGCTCCACAATAGGGGCTCGGATATTTATTTCAAATCTCCTGCACATGCAGACATTTTTCCCAGGCCTTCTTTCTGCCAGGGCCAGCCGGAGAATATAAAGTGGTGTTTACATACCTTCCTTTAAGGTCACCGTGTTACCCTAAAGCTGCCTGTTACAATGTTCGTTACCACAGCAACATATTAACTTGGACCGGGAATTTTAAAAAGAACAAACAAGATTTTCCTGTCCTTTCATGACTGTTTTTTTTTTAAGACAGAGTGAAAAGTTGTGAAACTCAACTGATTCTGGACCAAATCATAGTCATTTTTTGCTAAAAGTGAGATATCAATCACTTGAACTGTGTCACAGAATTTAGTAATAAAATTTAAGTTAAATTTAAATAAGTACATTTTACTTCAAGACTTTAGGTCACTTTATTCCTACCTGTTAAAAAATGGATGAAAAAATAACGAACGTGGTATTATGAAAATGATTTATTCACTTGAGAATGGTTGACAAGTTTCTGACATTACAAGCTGATTACACAACAAGTTAGCAAAAAAGAGGGTTAAGGGGTGGAGTGGGAGGACTAAAACACAAAGTCTGAAGCTGGTCTCTTCCTGTCAATAGTTCTGAAGTCGGTAATCTGTAATGGAAACAGAGCTGTCACTTTCAGTGAACTGGCACACTGCAGTTAGGATTATATGATTTGACCTGATATTTTTTATTTTCCATGCTCCAAAGTCCTTAAGAGGTCTAAATAGTCTTTAGAAGTATATTGCACAGCTTTACAGAGGAGTGTTCCTCTTTTCTGCTTTCTGTCTCTTGACACAGTCGTTGCACTGCGGCTGGCTGGTCGAAGGATACGCTAATAAGGTCCCAGAGCATCTGGCATGTCTTTAGCAAAGCGAACAGTCTTTTTGCGAAGGAGTGAAAAGGGCCCTGCCCCCTTCCACACTTATTACACTGTTGGGCCGTGGTGCACGCTTCCCTGACAGTCAGCAAAAGGATGGTGCACGGGATGATCTCTGCCATCACCCGCTGACCTGCTAAGGATTGATGGGAGCGGCTAGGAAGCTCCTGTGCAACTCTCTTCCTTTTTTGTGACTTTTATTCTCTCACACATTTCACTCAGTATTTAGAGGAAAAAGCGCAGATCTGAATCAGTTTACCTGCTTTACCAGTTAATTGGAAAACTTATGCGCCGCTTTCAGTCCCACATTTAGTCTCTGACAGAATTTAGAGTGAGATGAACAAGTCTGTTGTATGTTTGGCTGTGCATGCATAAATTCATGCATGTATGTTTGATGTTGCACATGAGGTGGTTCTTTTTTACTCCAGCCACACGTTTTTCTTGGAAGTCTCTCCAGTCTTGTATAAGCAAATCTGCAGTTAAGCAGCCCCTCTCTCGATGTCGATGTGAGGATCAGGGGATGCTAAATATTTTAGAGCTGCTATATTTAGAGATAGTTACACATTTAGAATAGCAAGAATAGAAACTTTCAGCGGGCACTCTGGATGCCAAAGCACATGTTTTATTTTTATTTTTTCCCCAGCCTTCACCAGTTGACAGCTTAATCTTTGATCACTGATGATTACTCTTTTCAGCTTGTTTCTATTTATAAAACTTATTTTTTTCAACCTTTTGTGTTAAGGAACAAAAGCTTAATCTTTTTCCTTCCAGTTTTAAGTAAGTGTGGACAAAACGGAATATGCAGCATCATGGATCCATAGGTAAACCAGTCAGGCCTGTCAGTTCTTTGTTTTGTTGGCTGAAATCCTGTCTGAAACAGCGGATTGTTTCTCCAGTGAGGCAGGAACCAGGGGTGATAGTAAAGGAGGTGATGAGCACTGCCTTTGCCCTAAATGATCTGAATGTGGAATGATTTGAGTCTTATAAATGATTGAGAGGCCTATCTAAAGGGAATATACCTTCAGCATGGCATGGGCAGCTTCTTAAGGTGGGCTGGTGTGCTTGAGTGGACACATGTCCCGCCTGTCGGTTCAGCGTGTTCTGATGCATCCTTAAGAGTGCACGTGTGGGACGTGGCTGAAGTCCCTGAAAGCATTCCTCTCTCACCTCTCCTAACTCTGGGGAATGAGATCTGCTCTGATGTTGACTCCTCTCCTCTGCCCTCTGCTGCTATCACCATTTTTCTCTTCCCTTTTATTTATTCCTTTTTATTTAAATTTTTTAGAGTGTGCCTGTGAGATGCTAGATTACAGGATTATCAGATGTACTTGAAGCGCATGAGTGTAATGTGCAGTTGACAGCAAAATTATGGATTGTCAGATTTCTGTCCACCACTGTGTCTCTGTTAATGTCTATGTAATTATTCATAATACTCACTAAAGTATTTCAATGTTTTCTTAGCATGCTGATTGATGCTTTACAGGTTCCACCTGTAAAGTTGCTGCAGTGTTCTTAGCGACCACATTGGGGCACTCTAGATCCTGCCCATTTCCTTTGTTGTGCTAGAAAATTCTACACTGAAGCTTTTCCAGAGTAACACTGTAAGTGGAAGTGAGAGGCATGTAATTACTTAATAATAGCAAAGGGATGCTACAGGGGATGATGTGGATAAGCTCTCCTATATTTTTATTGCTATTGTAAGCACAGACTCGGATGAGTGGCTATGTGTAGACATGAAATATATCAGATATGTCTGAGGAAAGTATACTCATGTCAACTTATTATTGGAATAGTTGAAAGTGAGTTTAAAAAGAAAGAAAACAGCTGTTAGGCAGTGATACTTCTTTCTAAAGGACAGGTGTAATAAATCTGTTGAGTAACGAAGAACACTGTACAACTGAATCCCCCAAATTTAAAGCCATTTCCACTCTATAAAGTGGCTTCATGACTAACAGGAGGAATGTTCAAAGGGAGTCCGCCTTCATGTACTTGTTGGCAAATACTAACCAGCAACCACAAAGTCATTATGTTAGTTGGTAACAAATTGCGCACATGTACCCAATTTAAGCAGCTTTCTGAAAGCAGAGAAGCCTTGTTATCCCATGCTTGTTTGCCTACCTGACATGTGTATGGGAGCACCAATCTATCTCAGACCAGTGTGTGTCTCCAGCAGGGGAGGAAGGGAGGGTGTAGAAGCTGTGAGAACAGGTAGAAAAGGACTTTATTAACCACTCAGCAGTTTGTGACCCGGAAAACCCAAATTACCCCAAAACTCTCTCGTCTGCACGACCTGGGACATGACCACGGCGCTAATCGGCCCCATATGGGAGGTCTGCTCTTGATCGCAGACAGTAGCTGTAGCCCTTACAAGCATCAACCCCCTCTCTTTTTAATTTCACCGCTGCCACTATCAGCCTCTGTTAGAGCTATTTTATAGACTACAATATGTGTGTATAAAAGAGCCATTTCACACAGAAATCCATGGGAGCTTTTATGTGATGTTTGTGTAGTGTTAGTGGGAATCATGCAGTTGTAAAGTGAAGCAGGATGAAGAGAGTAAAGTGATTTCTCGTAAACTGACATTTTATTTACGGTTTAAATTTGGATATTAAATACAGAAAATTCCACCTTTTGGCTACAGTTTTTAATGCAAATCCAGCCGTTACCAGGTACTTTGTTTAATTTTGGAATATTAGTTCTAGGCATCAGTAAATTCACTTTGAGAGGAGATAAAAAGTAAACAATAGTTGTGTGTTAGTTGACCTTTCTATGTGAACTTTGCATGTTTTCTCCAGGTTTTCTGAAGTTAGATCAATTGATGCTAATGAGTCAGTGCATTTACACGCACATCTAGGTTGATTTTATGCTAATAAACTGGGAGCCTTTATCCTAGTTTACATGTACGCTAGAAAACCGAACTCTCAAATGAAGTTCTCTCCACTCCACTACGATAGGTGGTGAAATGTGCCCTTTAATGTCGGCGTTTGTCTGGTTGTTTTAAATGCTTCCGTCGGACACAAGTTTGCTTGTGCATCCTTGTGTACCCTGCACTGGCAAGTTGTTTGTTTTTGCTGTCATCTTCTTCTACCACTACTGATTTGTTTGTAATCCCACTTCTGCAATCCTGGAGGAGGAGCATCCAGCTGGTCCCAACTCGACTGAGCTGTATACATGCAAATGAAATCGAACTACAACTGCATTATCTGGCCGCTGCAGGTCGATTAGAGCCAGTTCATCTTCAGCCAGACTAACGTGTTTACATGCATTAAAACAAAAAACTTCAGTCGATTTAAGGCAATAGTTTGGTTTTCTGGTATGTCACTGCACTGTCACTATTGGAGATTAATTGCAAATAGCATTTGAGAGGGACTTTCAAAAATATCTTGAAATGTTTTCAAAATGTTGTAATTTTTTTTCACTCTCATGAAGCTGCAAAGTTTGGATGACAGATTTCACAGAGATAGTCACAGAGTCACTTTGAGCTTCTGGAACCCACCTCAATTTAGTTTCTTTGAATCAGAAAGTGCAAAAAATGTGAGACAACTTTGGGAGGGGTAGGCAAACAGATTGCAAACAAAATAATGAAAAACTGCAAACAAATTGAGACTTAAAATAGAAGCAGCAGTTTAAAGATCTAATGGTTTAGTTCTAATCAGCTGAGGAAAAGTTCAGTCATTTCTTTTAAGACTCACCTGTATAAAGCTGCCTATGGTTGAGTTTTTGCTCATGATTATACGCTTTATTGTTACTGTTCGATATTTTTTCTCAGTTATCTGACTATGCTCTATTTTATATCTCTGTAAAAGTTTTTGTTGTCATATAAAATGCTTTGTGGTTCCTACCTTGAAAGGCGCTAAATAAAATTTGTTTTACTTACTTACTGAAGCAGTGACTTCTGCAGGTATGGAAATGTGTTATATAATTAAGCACACTTTGAAACACTCTACATGATGTAATTTGTGGATTTATTGATTTATCTAAGAGTCATTTTCCCACTCTAGGTCTCACCTTGCTGAGAGGTTTGGTTTGAGTGTTTCACTGTTTGTTTATTTATTTAGTTTTATCACGAGATGTTTTTCAGTTCCATTTGACTTTTATTTTTTGCAACAAGTCCAAATCAGATTATGTAATATTTTCTAACCCTAGAGAGGGAGAAACCTTCCTTGATCAAACTTTCAGTTTATCATACAGCTTGTAGGACCTAGTTTACAGTTCAGATTGGATGAAAAAAAAAAAAGAATAGTGTGACTTTATTTTATAATGACGATACCAGCTAACAGTCTCTTGTACACGACTTGCTACTTTATATTAAGGATTTTGTCTGTTTAAAAATAGGCAAAAATAGCATGTGGGTTATTTTCTGTTGTATTGAACCTGTACCAAGCCATGACTTAGGTCAGTGACCATTATTAGTACTCAGTATCAGCAAGTACTCAACTGTAAGTACTCAAACCTGGTTTGGAAACGTGATATCAGTGCTTCCCTTAATGAAACCAACATGTTTTAGAGCTGAAATAGTATACTTTGAGTTTTTATAAAATGAACCATTCACACCCGTAATGATGCACCTTTTTTCGGTACAGTATTTTTAACAGGTTATAATAATTTTTACTACTCATGTTTCCTTCTTTGCATCATTAGAAGTTATCAGTTTTGAGCTACTTGTGAGCTCTTTTTTGTATAACTTATAGTGACTGCCAAGAAACAACCAGTTTGGAAAGATCTAATTTCTTTTAATGTCTTCACGTTTGGACATTAAATGTTTAAGATATTGTATGTCATACACAGTTCTTTCTTTGTTGTTGTAATTTTATTCTCATTTTAATTTGAAATATAGCTTTGTGGTTTCAATTACATTTTTTCCAAATCGATTATCCTGAAGTCCATCGTCTAAGGAAGAAAAATAACAAAAAGAAATGTGAATATAATTCAGATTGTAACTTTTCTCCTGTCAGGGCATAAAGGCACGTATTCTGGAGACTTTTGTGATGCTCTTCCTGCTGGCTTTACTAATTCTTGGCATAGTGTGGGTGGCATCGGCCCTAATCGACAATGATGCAGCCAGTATGGAGTCACTCTATGGTATGTGGTCGGAAATGATCGTCTATTTGTATTTAAATATATTGGTGTCTTTTCAAATGACCCCCCCACCCCCACCCCGTTTTAGCAAATGCATCTGCTCAGTTTTGGTGTTGGGTCACTTAGGGTTACACCTATACCTGGATATTTAGTCTCTACTTGACTTTTAATTGACAGTCATAGAAGGTAGTGCTTAAAACATTCTTCATGTAATGGAACCCCTTCTAAAAAAGCCTGAACATTGTTGAAGGGTTTTTTTTTTTTACATAAACAGATGCACTTGTTCCGATATGTCACATAACGTTATCTAGTGGTTCAGTCTACAGCCCTACCATTTCTTAAAGTGTCCTTGATCAAGATGCACAAAACCCCCACTTTGCCCTCAATAAACAAAATCAGTTTTGGTTAGATTTGCATACAGGAACTATTATGATGTCAGAAATATCAGGTCAGCTGAAGAGTTTACAAACGTAACTCATCTTTTTTCTGCAGATCTCTGGGAATTCTACCTGCCATACCTTTATTCTTGTATATCTCTGCTGGGAGGCCTGCTTTTATTGAGTAAGCTGATTTAATTTCATACACATTTTTTAAAATCACAACACTTGCAGCACTGCTAATCACATTTTCTGTATTTTATGTAGTGTGCACTCCTGTAGGATTATCCAGGATGTTCACCGTCATGGGCCAGTTACTAGTGAAACCAACGGTATGTATCTATCCTGGTGTTTACGTGTCTGTGTTTTATATGCTTATGTTACAGCTACAGATCGAATACAGTTCAAACTTATGTTCCTAAAGCTTTCTCAGGTGCCCATTTAAATACACAACAGAGGACTACAAATACATCACCTACTCATCTTCCCATCTGCCATTGCTCCAGTCCCACTTTGGACCTAATTATAACCTATTTCATCTTTTCCTTCTCTGCTCCCTCCCCTTTAGATCCTAGAGGACCTAGATGAGCAGATTTACTGCATCCATTTGCAGGAGGAAGCCCTTCAGAGGAGATTAAACGGTATGTCTGTGGGAGATGTGTTGGCACATTATAGGCAAGGGTAAAGGTTGACTGCACTATTGGGTGTGATAAAGCAGGCACACTGGAATCAATTAGCATTGAAAATTCAGCTTGCAGACACGGACTTTGACAAAAAATCACACACACACTTGATGGTGGCTTTTCCCAACACTTTTTAACTTTCTGCTAAAGGTCAAAACAAACAGTGGCACTATGTTTAAGTTTAGGAAGTTTTTCCTGAAGGATTCATTTAGGACACTCCAGAGCCACTGTCATGGCTGCTAAAGTGATTTGTCTTGTGTAACATCAAGCCTAGAGTGGTATCCTGGTTAATAGCTAGTAAATTAAATCTTTTATGGAATTTATGGCACGCTCATGCTGATCTTAAAGAGCAGCTTTTCAGGGATCTCTGAAGAGCACCACAAGACTTGTGCTTTTCTTTATGCTATGTACACAATTGAAAGTTTAAAGAGTTGAAGAATGTTAAAAATTTTATTTTTTTAGCCTGCATTTCCGTCCTGTGTCCAGCCCTCTGTGTTCCCCAAAATCCTTGTTTGACATTGAATTATCTCAAAAAGCAGGAAGTCAGTTTCCAAAACCTACTTTAGTATTAACTCAAGCACGCAACCGAGTGTACAGATGTGAGTCAATGAAGAGGACAAGCGTCTTTTCAAACCAGGAAGGAGATCACTCTCTGATAGCGTATGTTTTTGAATGCACCGCCTGCCTTCTCCATAGACGGCCACCAATGCGTACGGTCTCTTCAGCCTCATTCCACACTGGCCTGCTTTGAACTAACTCATAGAATAATTGTAATCTGTTCCTTATCATCTCAGAACTGTTTGATCCTTACAAGTCACTGTGAGGGGAAAAATAAAATAACGGTGGTTACCACATGTCTGAGTGTTGACCGAGGCCACACTGCAGTTCAGTTTGCTTGGTAAAGAGGTGGGAGTTTAGAGGTGACAGAGGGTTTTGTTGAGTGGAGGATAAACCTTTGCTTATCAGACATGAGAATGTTTTTGTGCACATACTCTATGCTATGCACATGCAAATACTTGTTGTTCCTGCTCTCATGTTGGTGAAGCAGGAGGCTTGAGTGGTGTTGCTTTGATCTCAGAATTAAGCAGAAAACGGTTCAGGAACAGTTCACAGGACACACTTCAGAGAAAGCAATGTTTTCTTGCTTCACCTGTGTCCACTCTACATCAATCCTTTCTAATAGATTATCCCTTTGCCTAGTTTGTGTTTTGTAGATGTGGACCGTTGAGCATTCAGGTTTATTTTCATGTCTGACCCTTTGTTGTCTTCCTACAAGCAGCTGTCCATTTGCGGTGTTTACAGTTTAAATTGTGTGGATCAGTATGTGTCCTTCTCCATGAAGTGAAAAATTTGCAGACATCTGCAAGCACTATACCTTATATGTAAGCACTATACACTATATATTTGCACCTTTATTTGTTATGCATTATTGGAGCTGGAAGGCTCACTTATGATCTGGTGGGAACAGAAATGTATTAACTTGAGTAAGTGTTGAAGACATTGCACAACTTTAAAACTGTGATTAAAAAAAACAATCACAATTTAAAAAGTAAGAATTTAATGAGTTTAAAGGGATGAAGTTGGAGGTCGACTGATTAGTCAGCCCAACTGACATCAAACAGTAAATCATGACATGTAACAGAGAGCTGAGGCAAAGAGGTCGATTGCAACCATCCAGATATTACAGTTAATCTGAACACAAGGTCTGTAGCTAAACACTGTCTAAACTACGTCAATGATTTGGGAGAGCAACATAAAAGTAATCATCAGCAAACAACAGACTACAGCTTCCTGAACATCATCAGTGAGTCAAGTTCTAATGTATAAAACAATAGTTTTACACTATATTTTGCATAATAAATGTCAAATATAGTGTGAATTTTTATTTCATGTGTGAAGCATTTATTAAGCACATGAAAAGAACATATTATTTATTCTTGCATAAGACACTTATGTAAGGTACTTAACAAAAAATAGATTTTTAACATTTAAAACATTTACATTGAAACATTTACAGGCAGATTTTTTTAGTAATTTAATTTAAAAATCCAGTGTTATGTTAAATCAAAACCTGTTATGCTGTAATTATTTTAAAATGTATCAGTATTAATTAGGTTTTGTATGTTTTCTATTGAATGGTTGACATTCTATTGATCCACTTTATTTTAGGTGAAGAAATGTGATCAAATTAAAAAACACTGAAAAAAAAATCTTTTGGAATAAAACCGATTTCATAGGGCCACATATTCAGTTATCAAATTATAAAAAGTTGTAACATACAGCCAACTCGCTACAGCTAACTGTTTAGTTCTTATAAGCAAAGCTTTTTATTCATAGATTTCTAGTTATTTAAGTGTCAAACTTGACCAAAATGTTAATAAATAAACATTTATGTTGGATGAACAATCATGCTATAATTTTTCAGGTGCAGATTAAACATATCTGACCAATAACAATTTTTTTTTTTTCCTGAAACAGTTGTACACTTTCCTCAAGCTGTAGTGGCCAAACATTTAAGTTAGTTTACCTTGAATATCTCTGAAAGCCTAAGTGCATAAATATATTCTGCAGTAAAGGCAAAGTGAAGCACTCCCATTTTCAGACTGCCCTCATGAAGACCCTGATGTGCTGAAAACAGAACAGCACAGAGCCCATCCAGATGCTATGCGGCACAATGACCTTGCCTCTGCCTCTGTCGCCTCAGCGTGGTGTTTAGCATATTTGTGGATGACGTAATTTTTTGACTGTGGAGAAGGTTGGAGAGGATATGTTGAATTACTCTGAGCTCTCCTGGCTGCCAGAATACTCACTCAGCATCTCTGCCTCGCTGTAACTCAGTCTCTTACTTGACGGTGCCAGCAGAGGGAGAAGAAGGATATATGTAACTTCAGTACGGAATGATGTCATTGAGGATACTGCAGTTGAAATCCTCACTGTTTCTCTTTACTGCTTGAACAACTTCTGATAGTACTTTGTTTAAAATGTATTTCTCTTTTTTTGTGACTGTTGAGAAGCAGCTTTTCATTTGAGCAATGATTTATCTCTCCTTGTAACGTCTGAAGCTGTGTTTTCTTTTTATGTACTTTGTGAAAAGGTGATAAGTCGGTTACCTCATGGTTGATCAGATTTGGCTTCCCTCAGGCTTAGTGCTTAGTTCATATTTGAAGATAAAGAGCCGACTGAACTGTCCTTGACATTTCCTGTTGAGTTGTGACTGCATTTGCTTGGAGGGTTCAAACTTTCCCCTGTTCAGATTTTAGGACAGGTACCGTATATCTGTGAGGGCTTTGACATGGACTTTTAGCTTTCTGTCTGTCTATCTCACCTCTTTAACCTACTTAAACTCATCCAGACAGGGCGTGTCATAATGACAGAGGAAAGAAAAAGGTCTGATCAAAGTGATTGGTCCTTCACTCGTGTAACAGAGATGAAAGATGGTATTTTTATTGCACGCTAGTAACGGTGTAACGCTGAACTAATTGGTCTTGATCTGCCAATCACCTCAGGGGATGCAAATGGATACCCTTCCACTTTGGCTTCATGGGGCCTCTGTGCTAGTGTGTCAAGCTGGAAGAAAAACAGAGTAAAATAGATAAATTAGCCTTAAATGAGCTGGCCTTGTGGTTTTCCCGGAGAATCCCTTGCTGTCTTACCCAGCCCACTCTACCAGTTGTGGCATGTGCTAGACAGCTTCTGACACAAGAGATTATTTTTTTTACTTTGAATTCACATTGTTGAAATTTGAAATTGTGTTGTGTATTGAGCAGGATTACCTGTTTTGATGGGATCGTCTAATAAAGATGAAGAGAATACCATGTTGAGATGAGACAAAACACAGAGGTAAACATCCTCTTGTATTTACAGTAAAGTAGTTTAAAGTAAAACAGCCGACATATCTACCCATAAAAAAAATCTGCTCCTTACTGAGTTTTAAGTTGATACAACCTCAGATAACAGCAGCACCCCTGCTAGGGGGGGTACTGTGAGACCTGGGGGGGCCAGGGTCACTTTTTTTTTAAACTATTTGGTCCCTGTACAAAGCAAACCAATGCAAAAGCTGAGTTTGTGTTGTTGGCACTATGTCAAGTTTGTTCAGTGTGTGGGTTGAACTCTGTTGGGGTCGCTCATATACAGGATCCAAAGGTCTAGTCTTGGAGAGGAGGGTGTCTGGTTTGGGAATCTCAGTCACATTTCGACCTTTTGCAGATGATGCTGTTCTATTGGTGTCTTCAGACGTTCAGAGGTCAGGATAAGTGTGAGCTCTTCCATGTCTGAAGTCATGGCTCTCTACTGTAGAAAGGTGGAATGCTCCCTCCAGTTTGGGGGTGGATCTTTACTTCAAGCTGAGAAGTATTGTAGTGATTTGTTGATGAGTGATGGTAGCAATGGAGTGAGAAAGCAACAAATCAAGCTTCATCTGCAGTATTGAGGATGTAGCTCTGATTTACTGGTCCTTCTAATTACTGAAATTCACCTATGGTCACATTGAGTCTCTCTTAAGGTCCAACCACAGTATTTCAATCAAGTTGAGATTGGTATTTTGACTAGACCACAGAACCTCCAGCATTCTGTTGTAGATTTTTTGGTGTGTTTAAGATTATTGTCCTGTTGTGTGGATCAATTCTGGTTGAGCTTCAGCAGTTGGACAATTAACTAAAATATATATAGTTCTATACAAAGCCAGTGGCTGCAATGTGACCATGTCCTATTACTGCAAAACAAGCTCAGAACATGAGTTCATACATAATTATTATGTTTGTTTTTCACCAATACCGATGCTGTGCATTGTGATCAAACATCTCTCCTTTGTTCTCATCTGTAGAAAGGACATTGTTCTAGAATTCCTGTGGTTTGTTCAAAGCTTACAAACTAAAGTAATGCTTCCTTTTTTTGTTGAGAGAAAATGTTAAATTCAATGCAACTCTTCCATATGAGCCACAGTCTTTTCCTAACTGTTATGTCCCATGCTATATGAAGCTGAAGGAGTCAGAGATGTAGCTTCTGGGTACTTTTAGATTCATTGACTGTTGGCCAGTCGGTCAAAGTAAACTTGCTGGAACAGCCACTTCTGTAAAGATAATTTATAAAGGTGCTCACACTTGCTGATGTCCATTTAATGAAGTGTATTTGATTAGCAGCAACTTACTTGTAGGTCAGGCTTTAATAGTTCTTCAGACATGTTCATTTCACTGTTTTATCAGTCAGGTTGTTTATTAAAGGAAAATAACACAAAACAGTTTAGGTTTTCCAGTGTGACCAAATTGTGTTATTTTTAAGGCAATGAAGAGAGCTATTAATTAGATGCAGCTAGTTTCATTCACCTCTGTTATTTGTATTTCCACAGGGTCATCTTCACACACCTACATCCGAGGAGGCTTTACGCACCAGCTCAACAAAGATTTGGAAAACATTAAAAACCAGAGGAATAAATTGGGTAAGTGTTTCATTGTTATAAGACCTTGAGTTACCATGATAATGTATGCCAGAGATGCTAGCGTTTTTACATATTGCTGACAGGCAGCTGCTCCCTCTTCATCTGCCTTAATTTCTTAATTTGTACTTGGATCCGAACTGCCTGATAATTTTCCATCCATTTTAGGATATTATAAATGAAGCCTGAGCCTTTTGGGGACAGGGGTGGGGGAGGGGAGCACAAAGGCACTTAGGATATTGGACAAGATGCAAACTTTATATTGTAGCAAGCCTTTTAGTGATGTCATTAATTTAGAAGGATGGTGCATATAAAGTGCACTTGGCAAACTTCTCGGGCATCCAGGCTGAATACACTTTGAGCATACAGGGGACTAACGGGATTGAGAATAGAAAAAGACAATCAATACGGCAGAGACAAGAGGGCAGTCACATACACAATTTAAGAAAAGAGTGTATGCTTAGAAGACATAGTGCATGTGGTTTACAAGCTGTCAACTATGTCTACAAACATGACTGATCAGCTGTTGAAATACGAGGTAGATATAAAATTGAAATGTTTCATCTGGCTTGGAAGAAAGTCACATTAGTTGCCCACCACACACATACACATTAAAACCAAAATATAAATCACAGAATTAATTTTGTTGCCTCTCTTTTTATCTGGGATTTATTGCTGTTTCCACTAATTAAGAAAATGATGAGTGGTGCAGATTAAAGAGGAAGAGCATAATTTTTTGAAGGTTACGAAATGGATATTACCTGGAGGTGGTGTGGTTGTGATGAGATGTGTTGGGTGCTCACGCTCGCAATATGTTTTCCCTAAACAAGCAGTACAAACCCTATAAATAAAGTCAGAGGTCTAGTGGTTTCAGTAGTCAGTGAACATGTTAATAAATCACTGGTGGAAATTGGTTTGTAATGGAAAAGTCGAAGTCATCATGAAAACGTGTTTCTAAAAAGTTTTCCATGTGGATATTTATGAAGTTGTATGGTCTTAACATTTTGTTCTCTTAGAGAGAAGAAAGAAAGCATCAGGATGGGAGAAGAACTTGTTGTATCCTATAGTGATGCTGATCTTGCTTACGGGAACGGTGAGTGTTCACATTGACCCGTCGCTAAAGGAATCTTTCTGACATTTTGGAGTGTGTTTCTGTGTATAACTTTACACAGAAACACACTTCAGAATGGTTTAAATATCCCTTGAAGCTCAGATTGCTTTCTCAACACAAAACATAGTCTAGATGTTGTCACTGGGAGTAACACCAGCATCTTGAAACTCATCTTTTTCCCACTGAATCTGGGTGGGGAAACTACTTTTGTTTAATAGCTGTTTAAGACAGCGTTGAATAGCCACCTGCAGCGATAAATTACAGTGTGAGAATGCTGTTTATGTCATCTTTTACTGTTAAATAAGGCAGAGAGGCCATGTGTGAGGCATGGTGGCACGTGCATCGGCCACCTGCCTCTCATGGTTCAAGCCTTTAAAAGCTATATGTTGGAGCACTTTACATTCACAAAATAGTTATTATACTTTACCATGCTTACAAATCAGGAAGGCACCTGCAATTGAAATGTATCAGGATAGCAGCTTCTTTCGGAGGGTTTGATAAATGTTTTTGTTGTTATCTCATGTGTACACAAATCTATATCTTCCTTTGTGTCTGCAGACAATCTCTGTTTTTATGGTGGCACTGAATATCCTCTACCTTCTAGTGGATGAGACTGCTATGCCCAAGGGATCCACAGTAAGCCCTCTATCTAACTGCAGTACATTTTTAGCTCTCTCTCTCTTTCTCTGTCTCTCTCACCAACACACACAGTCAGAATGTAAACTGCAGAGGAGCTTTGCCTATCAGACCTGCCATGTCCTTGGCGGAGACATAAATCAAATTCCGGATATGCTCAGGTGCTTGTGAGAAGAAAGAGCTCTACAGATGTTAATCAGGATCAAACTGTGTGCTTCTGGTTTTGTTTTGGAAGTTCATTCAGAGTCATTTCACAGCAGTGTGCAGATTCAGTGAGCTTGCTACGTGTCTCATGTCCACAGTGATTGAATATGCTGCTTTCCCTCCTTGCTGCAAAGGCAGTCAGGGCCAAGTGAAGGGCTCTCACTGAGTGTGGAATGGTTTTCAGATTCTCATCTTCACCCAACATGCAACCTGTTTAAAGCTCTCAGACAGGGTTGCATGCATGTGTGCACACACGCATGTGTGTGCGTGCACTTGTGGTTGCATTCTTGTCTGGAAAGGGGCAACATTATGTATCCTATTTCTCCACATTAAATTTTGCGTCTCGCGGGCAACTTACAGAGCTGCCCTCGACATTCCAATTATTTTATAGAGAAGATGTTTTCTTTGGCAAGATGCATCACAGAAAATCCCCCAAATTATGCTTGTCATGTAGCATGGAGATGTCCTCCCTGATAGTATGGCCCCATTGATGTTTTACACTTTTGTTGAGCTGGATAGTTGCCACACCTCTGATCTGATCTCACAGAGCTACGAAGAAGAGGAGGAGAAAGGGTGTGTCTAGTCCTCTTAAACAATCAATACTGATATGAAATCTATCCTTCTTTAACCTGCACTTCATCTATCATCCTCTGCCCCTCTGGCACAAAAATTCCCTCTGCCCACAGTCAAGGACAGTGCAGAGATTGTAATATAAAGAAGGAGAGAGAACATCTGGTTTGACGTCTGGACATGCCAGTACCAGTGCAGGGAGACACAGACTGTGGGAAAGTCAAATGAGGCCCAGATACACTAATTGTTTTAGGAAGAGAGCACAATGAAAGTGCCCTGTCAACGTTTGTCTTCCTTTCCAACTAAGCATCCTGCTGCAGTCTTCTACACACACTGAGCTGTCCCACTCAGCTTTACAGAGCGCGAGGAACAAGAGCCTGCTGAAGGTGCAACGCTGGTACAGCTTCTGTCAAAGGACACAGAATTTTACAGCTTTATGAACAAGAACTGAAAGGCACTAATAAAATTGTTATTGCAGGTCCTTATCTTTGGTAGCTATCTCAATTTCACATTATATTTTTATAAACTGGACAATAACCTGTGGCTTAATGGCAATTTTCACCCCTCTACCGTTGTCAAAGTGGTTCAGTCGTGATCGTTTTATTCAAGACTCATTTATACCAGGTCTGAATGGAACCTCAGACCATTTCTTAGTGGTTATTGTAATGTGGTCATCAGCAACAATTTTTAAATGGTCAACCACTGTTGCTGTTATCAGATTGACAGGTGTATTGTGAAAGCTAGCTGTCCTAAACACACATTTATTTTATGTTAGACACACACACACGCACACATTCACTGACTGACTGACTGACTGACTGACTGACTGACTGACTGACTGACTGACTGACTGACTGACTGACTGACTCACTCACTGACTCACTCACTCACTCACTGACTCACTCACT